>SNQJ01S0003145.1:58065-72321 GCA_010110895.2 Picea sitchensis | reverse complement strand
TGTCTCAAGGGGAGGGGCATGTTAAGCCCTAATATTGGATCATTACCCCTTAATTGGGGCATATTATATTAGTAATGTTGTTTTATTTATGTCAACTTTAGGCCATTAGTTGTAATTATACCTCCTAGTCTCCTATATATACCAAGGAGACATTTTCATTTTGACTCATGTTGTACTTGAACATTTAAGTGGGGTAAAAGGAGGTTTCCCCCTCGAAGAGGCTTATTATCTAAAATTATCTCTTTTTCAAGGTGTTGAGTACTTTTTCTGAGGTTTTTCTATGCTATATTGATGTTTTGTTCTTAACATAACCCTTGCAAACATGAACACTCTGAGTTATCAAAGGAAAGAATCCATGGGAGGATCATTAATCCACATGGATCCTACTGAACCAATGCTTCTTGAGTTGTATGATAACATCAGGAAAATATTGGGACAAGTTGGCTGTATGAAGTATGTGTTACAATTATAGGGATGCGATGACAATATCTCCATGGAATTATCCATGAATTACATGGATGATCACTCCATAGCATTAGGAACACATTTATAGGTCATGTAATAAATAGTTGAAGAATTCACTAAGTTACCTCACATAGGCAAGAGATATAACCAAAGAACTTCATGGCCAAACGTTCTGTGACAATTACTCGAGGTCGGAGAAGCACTAGTAAAGAAAGGGACTAGTTTTGAACGTCAAAATATATCTCACCCATGGGAATACATGGCCATATTCATTCAGTGATACCTCATCTATGAATGATGTTATGTCACTTTCTATGTTCAACACATTCGATTGCTTGACCATTTACGCCACAACCGATTGATCAACATGCAGTATCTCTTATTTAGGATGTTGTAAACAATGGAAGTTCTTTTCCAAAGGGTGAAGAAATCGAGTAGGATGTATCACATCACAACCTTATCAAATTATAGGTTGGGCATGCACTACAAAAATAAGGCCACACATGGAACAACATTGTGCAGCCAGCTGTTGTCCTCAATGAGAATGAATTTTTTGCACTTCAGGAAGATTGATAGGCAATTCCTGCACTTCCAAGGCTAGAGGAAACCATGGTTGCAACTCCTCTACCAAAAAATGATGGCGTAGACATGGAAATCTTAGTTGTTTCAATTCTACCTAGGAAACCCAAAAGAAAAATCAAGTCAAAATCCCACCATGTTGCAACTCTGGTAGAAGAAGACTATGACAATGATGTGGAAATAATGGCCAATAAACCTCCCACAAAGAAAACTCAATGTTTTAAGATGAGTCAACCTTTCGTATCGAATAAATGAAGAAAAAAACATAAGGATTCAACTCGTCGTAAGAAGAGAAGAACTGCCAAGCACAAGGCACAAGTCCAAGACGAGTAACAAGAAACAGATGAAGTAGAACCCTCCCATGATACATAGGAACCAGAGGAGGATACTAACCTGGATGTTGAAGAGGTCTTGGCTGAAACATAAGAACCAGAGAAAGGCACTCTTGGTGAAGGCCTCAGATCTCTCCTATCAACATACTCATATGAAGAAGAGGTGGCATCCTCCAGTGACCAACAAGAACTAGTGGAGATTCCTATTCCAAAACAAGCTCCAACAGAGGCAGAGGACCCAACACAAGGAAATGAGGAATAGGAGGAAGAAGCCTCTGTTGTTTCACTAAAAATAGTAGAAATGACTCCTCTAGCATAATCTCCCAAATATCAAGAGCCATAGATGGAGAATCCATAACAATATTGAAATAGAGAAGACATATAGGAGTTGGAAGTACTCATTGATACAATAATAAGCGTAATAGAGGCAAATAAATAAGAAACAATGCCTCTTGCCGAATCAGTAAGAGGCACTCTTGATCAATCAAATGTTGCTACTTCGGAGGAGAATCAAGAAGTAGAATCATAGGCCCCTACTGTTACACAAGCAACAATAGGCGTCTCTCTAGGGGAACATTCTACCCACTAGCACAGTTCAAATGAAGAAAAACAAGAAGCATAGGAGGTTCCACCAAGTAATTCTTATGGAGATGGCTCAAATAATGTATCAAACCAAGGAGTGCATGCACCATAGTCATAGAATACTACTCCAATTACTCTGATATGGGTAACCATCCCTCACTCTCTACCAATTTATGAATCCCTAGTGAAACAGAACAAAGTATTAAGGATGCAAATTTAAATCTTAAGATCAATTTAAAAATTCTTAGAGAAGATCTTTAGGAACACAGGGCACCTGATAAATTAGGTTACCCTACAACAAGTCATCTTGTTGCAAGGGAACCCTTCACTAGATCACAACAAAAAGATGAAATCAAGGAGACAAAATGGGTAGTTATTCAAGCTACAGATTTCATGTTAGTAGATAATGCCACTTAGACAGAGACAAAGAAAGATATGAGAAGAGTTTCAACACAACGAGATAGCAGTGAAGAGAAGGAGGCAGTAGAATAGGTACTTTGTGGTACCAGTGACCCATAGGGTCACTCTGACTTCTCTAACACTGATTTATTATTGGTTGCATGGGGACATGCAATATTTTTGGGCTATGGGAGATGACGAGTGCCTAAAATGGCATACTTTCAGCACCCATCTATACATTTTTTCTTAACATTTTCCATTAGTTACTTCATTTTTATCCTTCCTTTATCCAGCTCATCCTAATTATAACTAAGGTATGAATCCTTCCCCATATGCAATTATTACATTCTCTTTTCATAATTATTAAAAGTAACTCATTACTTGCAGTTACTAATATTACTACATAGGAGAATACAATAGTTGCAATACCTCAAAGTGGTTGTACCACCTCTTTGTTGCAACTCCAAGTGATGCAGTTTTGGGTGCAAACCAAGTTTCTACAATTCTAGGTGCAAACTAACTACTGCAACTCAAGGTGCATTCATAGTTGTTGCAACTCCAAAAAAAACATTGCAACTCTAAGCATGCTTTTCATTGTTGCAACTCCAAATAAATATCACTAGCACAACATTCAATGTTGTAGCTGGCAGTTGGGAAGAAATATTCATAAGAAAAGGTGATAGGAGGAAAGTGGGTGAGTAAAGGAGAAATTAGTTTTCCTATCAAGTCAACATAGGCTTGATTCCCACTAAATTGTTATATAATCTTTGTAACCATATGAACATTCTGATTCTCGTGACTCTCCATCCATCATTTGTATAATTTTATACAGTATTCATGTTGTGTAAAAACCTCATCTTCTCCAAAGTTGAGGGGGAGAATGTTACAGAAATCTAAGTCTTATGGATTTGGGTCATGGGCCACAACAGAGTAGTTCCTTAAAATAATTTTCTCAAACTCTAATTAGGTAGTTAATTAAAGGTAACTACTTGTAATAACTAACTTTCGGAAGATAGGAAAGAGAACATACCCGAAACCCTACGTTTGAAGTTGATCCCATTGTAGGTCTTTTGCTCCAGAATTCCTTCACAATGATCTTCCAAAAATAATGCAAATAAAGAAGAATTCAACTGCAAATATGTATTTATATGCTAACTAAATAGATATAATCAATTCAATTTGTATGTTAGATTCAAAATAAGATACAAATAATCTCATTAAAATCATGAATTAACAAAGAGAAATGGACGAGAATGAGATTTATTTTGTTAATAATAGAAAAGGGGTGGGTTACAAGCTGTAACCATTGTGGAACGATCATAGAACTAGAATCCAAGTTTCTCCATCCAAGGCCTGAGATAATAAACACTACCTCCAAATTTTTTTGTTCCAACGGGTCCAAGGAAGTAATGAATTTCTTCCTGACGAGATAAGGGGAAACACAAATCTTGAAAACAAGGGTTTTCAGGGGGGAAGACAATATCATAAGTAAAGGGAAACACGAGCTTGCAGGGATATAAGGAAACTACCAACATAACGCTACATCTCTTTGGTATCTTTTTCCTCCATCCCAAGGCTATCTTTTATAATCCTTTTTTACAGATGGAGTAGTTATGAAGGGGCTACAAGAGGTCAGGAACCTAGGAAACCCGTCAACTCTGCCTGAAATATCAAGATTTATTATTTTTTTAGCCAATTGAACATGTACGTGGGTTTCTAAATAGAAAGGTACATATGTTCATGAGTTTCTTTAAGGAGAGTCGCATACATCTAGAAAATGGAATTTTTAAAGATGTTTTTAGGGAGGAAAAGGGGAATTTCTCTCCTACAAATAGGGAAAGGGATGTAACTAAGGAAAATGAGTCATCATGATCATATTTTGTGTCAAATGATGCTATAAAAAATCCCCCGTAATCTGTGAGTTCAAAACCACAATTGATGGTTGAAATAAATTACAAAAATTCATGAGATTGTGGAGGGGTCATTGGGTAGTAGTAGTTGAAGACCAATCCTGGAACAATACCTACAATAGAAACAGGTAAGATATTTTCTTATCAAGACAAGAATTCACATTCTTGAGTGTGATGTAAGCATGGCCACCAAATCAAGTACATTGAGGATACATGAGCAATGAAAGAATAATTGATTTCCATGGCCACAAAAACTATACATAGTGGATCCATGTGATATATATAGGTAGCAATCATGGCCATGAGAAAATACATAGTGGATCCATGAAAAAATGTAGATCATAGCCATGAATGTATACACAGTGGAGATATGTATCATAATCAAATAGAGGATATCTTGAACCAATTGAGTGAACAAACTGAGCCTCTTCAAGTACCAATGTCAAAGAGGGTGGTACAATCAATACAAGTCAAGTAGGAGAACAAAATATGTGATTCTCTTACTTCACCCGAAGTATTCAAAACAATCCTCTATGGCATGAGTTGACACTATGTGAATAAATATGTTGGAGTTGAACACAGTGAGACATCGTTTGATTACCGGTCTTTGATGTATAACGTTAAAATGTGAGACAACCCACCAATAATGATAATGGGTGTCAAGGTACCTAGTATAATCTAACAAGTGTGAATAAAGGAGCTAATGTCAAAAACCTAATATAATCTATCGAGTAGGAGACATTTATGTGTCCCCACTGTCAATAGTGAGGAACCTACCGCCGATGACTGCAAGTCCCAAGGTACTAACAATAAATATAGATCTATTTCCTACAGTAATATGTGTTGACATCGATAGAAAGAGATACGTTGGATGGAAGGAATTAAGTCATCCTCCATCATCCAACACAAGGGGTAGCAGAAGGTCAAGGATTTGGAAGGACTAAGATGAAAATATTAAAATCACCAAACTGAGGTACAAATTCATCATGTACAAGATATAAAAATAGAGGACAAAGACTCTCTAAATAGTATCCAATAATGGAGACTACTGACAAAAATGAGGAATCCACCAATGGGGTCAAATGGAAACCAAGGTACCGCACAAATCCCTATGTGTGATAATGGTTGTTGACATCGAAAACAAGGGAAAACACTCAGTAAATGACCAATGATGATTTCCATCTATTGAATGCAAGGTCACATATCAATGATGTAAATAGGCCCAAGGTGAAACTCTAGGTCATACTCTAAGAGCAATGTGTCGTAGTTGATATGAGTGGACCCACCAGCAAGAAGTCAATGAGGACCTTCTATACTAGCACGAGTGGAATACAAAGATACTTGTGAAGTCATGGAATACTTGACTAACACAGGAACTCTGACTTGAAAAGTTAAATGTTTATGTAGAATGGCCAACACAGGATGACTTCCCTTTAACAAAAACATGACACAAAATGTGACTTAGGTAGCATGGATTATAAACTAGGATACATTTGTGACACATGAGGCATCGACAAACTTTCCATATGACTGGAAGAATAAGCGGTTGGAGGAGATTATGCTAAAAAATGATTAAAAATGGCCTCCTAAAAACACACTAAACCCAATAATGAGGTGAATACTCATAAGATTGTGTTATTTTAAAGGGCGACACAAGTATCCTCCATATAAAAAACCTTTAGACTCATTCCCATCCTTCTTCTTCTTTTTTTGATATTTTTTTTCTTTTTCATATTATAAATCCTAAAAAAAAATAATAAAATAATGATATGATACATGGTGGAAACCAATGTCGTGGGAAGGAAACTAGTTCCAAGAACAAGTAACATACCTATGCTTAATGTAAGGAAAGCATGTGCAATATATGGACACTCGGGGGAAATTTTACTCCAGGGACTAAAGAGTCAAGTCGCAAAGGATAGTATTACAAGGATGGTAACTTTATTAGAATGCATATACAATTGACTATATCACAGCAAGTTGAAGCCATAATTAGGCCCGAAAAGCGCAAGTGATCAATATACAATGCAAATACAAATCAACACAACAAAGTTTTGGAATCCAGTTGGGTAACTGGCCAACAATAAATGAGAAGAAGATATAAAGCTTCAACATAAATTCATGGTGGGACTAGATAGGGATTTTGAGCCTATAGAAAAATCGCAACATGGGTGCCAAAATGGTCGGTGAGGAGCTAACTAGGGAAACCATGAAGAGGTAATCTCTACAATCTGTAAATGACACCTTTAGAGTATATTGAAGGTAAAATGATGCAACGAATGGGGTTGAACCTAAGGAAAGTATGTGATTGATAAGGATAAATTCATAATGCAAGTGGAAAGAAACCTACCCTATATGTTGGTAAAGATCACAATACCTACCGAAGAAGTCGAAAAGCATCATAAAAAAAACAATATTTGCGGAAAATATATTTCTTAAGGATAATTTCACAAGAAAACATATCAATGGTACTTGCATTAGTCTAAACAGTGTCAAAATGTTAAAAGGGGGTAAAAAAATATACAAAAAGTTGGAAAAAATGGGTTAAAATAGGCGAAAAAATGCATTTTTACCATCACATTTTACTTTTTACCATTTGGAGAGAATTGGGGGCCCTTTTTACCCTTAAAACCTATGAGGATTGATACATAGTGAATAGATCTTGAAATTCAGTACCAATTGGACCAAGTAAGAGACAACTTCATCATCTTCAATTTCATCCATAAATTTTTCATTTTGACGATTTTTTTAATGGAGGATTTTTTTTAAATATTGCACAAAGATGTACGTGACCTTGTTCAACATAGACCATGTACAAATTCTACTGTCATAACTAATAGTTGCATACATCTGTGTAAAACCAAAAATTCATGGATTTAACTCAAAAGTGTTTGGTTTAACAATCAATGAATACTTTTCTCTATATTGCTCAGTCGAGACAAAGAAGGTTGGGAGTTAGTTCCTGATAAGGAAAACAGAGAATCTTGGTCTAAAAATCATTGTGTTTATGCTTTCCTGAATTGGAGGATATGCCTCACTACATCAATATTCAAGGACAATGATGTATTATGCATGAGAATATTTGACTCCTATACTATATGATTGGAGTACCACGCTTTTGACATGCATGAAGGCCTAGTTGATAGTATGAAAGCAGGGGAAAATGAAGAACTTCATCTTTGAAAGCCTCTTGTACTACTTTTTATTTAAGAGAGTACCCATGATGATTCCAAAAGTCTACATACATCCGCATAATGCGAGAGATGGCGTGATGGACCGGTGGATCTAGGTACTTCCCAGGAAAGGAGGAGGACATCTAGGTGATCCATGGGATGATTCATTTTTCGCTTGGTGGGAGTGCCAAGTGGTTGCGATAGAGGATTATCCTTATGTAGGGATTTAATATTTCAACAACCAAAACATGCCTATTCCTCCTAGCAGTGCCTATGGAGATACCGGTAAAATGTTTTTTCTTTTAAACTTATACCATTGTTATATTTTTATGATTATAAAAAAAGAAAATGTTTTTGTGTGGATCAAGATAATAATATGATTGTATAATCATACATATGTGGGACCAAGGTTACCTAACAGCTTTCATTTACATGGACGACATGGTCGTGATGGCCAACCACATGGATTATGCCCAAAAATGAGAAAAAAGGCCTCCCAAAGCCACACTAAACCCAATAATGAGGTGAAGACTCATAAGATTGTGTTATGTTCAAGGGAAACACAATTAGATACCATATAAAAAATATTTAGACTCATTCCCATCCTTGTTTTTTTGTTTTTGATATTTTTTTTATTTTTCATATTATAAATCCTGAAAAACAAATAAAATAATGATATGATACAATGGAGAAAACGAGTGTCGGGAGAAGGAAAAATAGTTCCAAGAACAAGTAACATACCTATGCTCAATGCAAGGAAAGCATGTGCAAGATATGGACACTCGGGGGGGATTTTACTCCAGGGACACAAGTTTCAAGTTGCAAAGGATAATATTGCATGTATGATAACTTTATGAGAATGCATATACAATTG
This sequence comes from Picea sitchensis, assembly GCA_010110895.2. NCBI lineage: Eukaryota > Viridiplantae > Streptophyta > Pinopsida > Pinales > Pinaceae > Picea > Picea sitchensis. Next base: position 64,007 of record SNQJ01S0003145.1, on the reverse strand, counting down.
GCTATATCATAGCAAGATGAAGTCAGAATTAGGCATGAAAAGCGCAAGTGATCAATATGCAATGCAAATACAAATCAACACAACAAATTTTTGGAATCCTTGTGGGTAACTTTCTAGAAATAAATGAGAAGAAGATATAAAGCTTCAACATAAAGTCATGGAGGGACTAGATAGGGCTTCTAAGCCTATAGAAATATCATGACATGGGTGCCAAAATAGTTGGCGGGGATCTAACTAGGGAAACCATGAAGAGGTAATCTTTACCATGTTAAGCGCTAATTGGCTCATTACCCCTTAATTGGGGCATATTATATTAGTAATGTTATTTTATTTATGTCAGCTTTAGGCCATTAGTTGTAATTGTACCTCCTAGTCTCCTATATATACCAAGGATATATTTTCATTTGGAATCATCTTGTACTTGAACATTTAAGTTGGGTAAAAGGAGGTTGCCCCCTCGAAGAGGCTTATTATTTGAAATTATCTCTTTTTCAAGGCTTTGAGTAATTTTTCTGAGGTTTATCTATGCTATATTGATATTTGGTTCTTAACATATTATATCAGAGCTCAAGGTCTTGGCGTTTCACTGCTACGTCTGAGACACCTTGGAATTTTTGCTATAACTTGTTTTCTACAATGTTTCATAAGGAATGATTTGGAGGGTGTTTAGTATACGGATCAAGGTACCTTGGATTCAAAATTAATCTCCCGAGGCATTATAGTTTCAGAGATACAGCCTGTAAAAGATAGGGCTCTAGAATCATCCTAAACTGAGTCATTGGGGAATTTTCGCTATACAAAATTTTCTGTAACATTTTACACACTGAAATATGGAGGCTATTTATAGAAATAAGTAAGGTATCTATGGTAAAATGTTTAGCTTATGGGTCATCTTAAATTTTTAGATACACCCTGTGTAAGATAGGGTATCTGACTAGTCCTATTGACTAGTCTCGAGAAGGTGTTCCAGGTATAACAATCATAACTTATTCCTAGAGTATCCAAATTGAGTGGGACTAGGTTCATTGGATCGTGGACAGTCTGTAGCATTTCTGGTGTGAGTTTCAAAAATTTATATCAATTATTTTGTGATGGGAACGCTATACAAGTGAGATCTCCTGGAAAGGCCAAAAATCAACAAGTTGTGGGGAAGTTACTGTAATTTTCACTTGGCACATCCAATTTTGATCAGACCTATGGCATTGCAGAGAAGAAATATCAGAGAACTACATAAAGGAAATTTTCATACCTAGAAGAGCCAAAACTTGGGAGATACAATAGAAGAAATATTGTCTAGCAGAACCACCTCAAAATCAAGGTTCAAAAGTGATACTTGGCCAACATGCCACCAAAAAAGGGACCTTCTACACCAAATAAGCCTCCAGAAAATCCTATTTGGACTCTTGATGAAGGTAAAGAAATGCGTAGGGACATAAATGAACTACAAAAGAAGATGGATTCAATGGAAGCTAAGTTGGATACTAAGATGGATGGTTTAAAAGGGGATATCATGGAAGTATTGAAAATTTTCATAACAGAGAAGACACCTTAAAGTGAAAATGCATCCCATGAAATTCATGGTGAGGACACAAGGAAGGTGAATCGAGAATGGAGAAACTTCAACTTTGGCTTGAAGACCAACCACGTTCCTAAGATTGATATGAGGAAGTTCAATGGCAAGGACCCAATCACATAGATACTTCAGATGGNTGGGTCTGAGGAGGTGCCCGCTAACTGGTAATGGGCACCTTCTTCCTTCCAACATAGACAAATAGTAGGCATCATTCACTAACTTTCTTCCAACTCTGAAGGGTCCAAGCCAAAATTGTGAGCTTCCATTTACATTAGTGAGCTCTCCCTTCTTTGTGTCTCACATCCATACTGTGTCTCCCTATTTTTAATTCCTAGTTCTGAACTTGGTTGTTTCTTGAAAAAACATGGTGTACTATCTTGAGGGAGGAGCGTGGGACTCTACTATGAAAACTTCTTGTTGGGACAGTTGGATCAATACACTATCTTCTCCTTTCTTTAACAATCTGAGAGCCCCAACTTCCTTGTCTTTGTATTTGTTCAGGAGTTGCTGATAATCCTCCTTCTTTGGCCATTATATCTGATCAAAGTCTTCTTCCATAGAAAAAGGCATGCCATCCGGAGATAATTCATGAAGAATTTATACGATTGGATCATGTGCTTCATCAGTTTTGATGTGATCACTAATATATTGCACATGGATTTTGGTCATTGACACATTCGGGAGACGACTTATTGTTCCATCGTTCATAGGCACATTGATATAAGTGAGATCCATCTCTAGAGTTCCTCCCAGCATTGCAACAAATTTCCTGGACAACAACATTCCCCACACATCTGGGACATCTACTACTACAATGTCCATATGGATCACTCTCTCGGAGTAGCTTCCAAGGCATACTTCCACATTTTCAATTACCCCATGTGTGGGTATGGCTCTGGACTCAAAGACATGTAAGGTCATGTGACTTTTAGGCCCAATTGTTCCATGACCTTTAGAGACATCATTTTGGCACCTGCCCCTGAATCCAACATACAATTATTAAGGCATATTTTATTCATCAACAAATTCATGAAGAAAGGAGGGTGTTCATCATACTGGACCCTAAAGTGACCGGCTTGTAGCATAATAGGAGGGTCCATTGTGTTGATTTTTCAATAAGCAAGGTTTAAGCAAGAAGTTCATTTAATCTTATCATTTTACTTTAACCATAAACAATTTGGAGCAACCAAGATCACAAGAAGAAACACCATGCACAAGTACACAAGAAGTATCATGGGAAACCCTTCTCAACAAGGGAAGAAAACCCAACCAAATTCTTTGTTATATTCTTCAAGAGAAATACCTTCACCACCAAGAAAACCTAGCACACAAGAGGGTGCTTGCAAACCCTAGAAGACTAGCACCCAAGAGAGATTCACACTTTTTCCAATAAGGTGTACTTGCTGAAATTTCCAAACTCACACAAAAGATGTGATACCTCAATGGGGAATTTAGCTTTACTTATACTAGACTGAACCTTTCAACAAAAGTGTCTATTGGCACAACAAGGTCGACCTCACTAGCTCATAATATAATTAATATTAACCAGATTAATTATCTTTTATATTAATTATTAATCACATTAAGGTGCGACCATCCTGTACCCTTTACATTACAATTAGGGTTACAGGTAGGTCTGACTCTTGAACAATATAGAAAGGGATATTATACACCCACTAGTGCTCATCTAATAGGGGCACAGCCATAGGGATGTCCATATCTCTGGCTCACTGCATTACACAAAAGAACCATTTCTTCACTAGTGCTCAACCACTAGGATCATGTTCACCGGTGCTCGTCCACAGGCACGCCCACTCAACAGATCTTCTTTCCCACAGCATTACACAGGAGAGTCATCTGGAGTTTCTCATCAACTCTTTTGCTAAGAGGAGGCTAATACATCATCTTCATTTCTATTCTCATGACAATGCACCCAACACTTTGGGATTTCCCAAGTTCACCTTGTGCTCGGCCACAGGCACATCCAAATCTGCAGATCTCCTTTCTCATTGCATTACATAGGAGAATCATCTAGAGTTCTTCTCAACTCTCTGTAAGGAGGAGGCCATCTCTACATTCCATCTCTAACTTAGATAGGAACCACACACCCCTCTCAGGGGATTTCTCGCAGGTTTGTAAGCTAGAGAATATATCACGTAGCTGCAATCATCAACACTCCCTCTCAGTTAGGGAGGCATTTTCCACCAGGCCAAGTCTCTCATGGAAATACTCGAACTTTGTCTTGGCAAGTGGTTTGGTGAAGATATCTGCGATCTGTTCATGAGTAGGAAGATATTGCACATGTATTGTCTTCCTCTGCACCATGTCTTTGATATAGTGATACTTTATTTCAATGTGTTTCGATCTGTCACGAAACACCGGGTTCTCAGAGAGCTTTACACAACTCTGGTTATCACAATGAATAGTAGTAGGATCCATCTCATGATCAAGTAAATCTATCAGAATCTTGTGAAGCCACATTGTTGCGCACACTTGATGATATATACTCTACTTTTGTGGTACTCAAGGCCACAGAGTTTTGTTTCCTGTTGCATCAGGAAACCATGGTAAAATTCACGGTAAGACAACAATCGGATGTGCTCTTCCGGTCCACTGTACTCTCTACTCAATCTGTATAGGTATATCCCTATAAACTCAATTTCACACTTGGAGGCATATCTCATACCATGTCAAACTACACCTCGTGTATATCTCAATACATGCTTTACTGTCTCGGTTGGCTCATGGATTGGCTAAGAATTTTCACTCCATAGCATGAATCAGGTCTGGTGTTAATCAGATACATCAATGATCCAATCAACTATGGATCAATCTCGTCTGAATCATCAACATTCATTTTCTTCAAATCTATCACAATGTTTTTGTATTCTGTCAAACTAAACTTCTTTTAATATTCTCGTTGTATGTTTTCCTTGACTTAGGAAAATATCATCGATCCTTTGTCATACTTCTTGTCCCAAGAAGTGGTGCATCATACTCATATCCTTCATCTCGAAATCAGAAGTCAAAGCTTACTTGTATCCAACAACAAGGCTTTCTGAATAAATCATTAAAATCAGGCTCTCATCGCCAACACTGTAATAATACAGGTTTGGATCAGCAACACTCTTGCCGAAACCCAAACTCATCAAGAATCCATCCATCTGTTATAGTTTCCAACTCATGGATGGTAGTACGGATGGAAGTGTATCAGGTTTACTAGATCAAGTGTCTCATCATAGACAACTCCATCTGTTTGTGAGAAACCTCTAGCTATAGATCTTGCTTTGTATTTTTGGACACTTCTATCAGTTGCATGCTTGATCTTATAGATCCACTTGGAAGTGATCACAGACTTCCCTTATGGTCTTTGAATAATATCTTACACATCATTCTTTTAAGATATACTAGTATTCTTATGTTATGGAATCTTGCCATACTTGTTCTCCTGTTGCTTCTCTATGACAAGAAGGATCAAAATCAATGATGTGGCTCATGGTTGAAGAGTAGATCGAAAAATCTCTTAGTTCTCTCAGGATGTGCCTTAAGAGGCTTGTATGTTTCTATGCCTCCTATAGAATGAGCCTAGGCATACCTTTTATGCCCTACTGCAATATCTTTGAACATATCAACTAGAGAAACTAGACCAACTGGAATAATGTCTATCTCCCTCTGAACTGTTGAAGGGGGAGAAGGCATTGTCTCACTCTCAATCTCTATCTGATATTCTTTGGATCTTTAAAAGGCTATCTCTTCTTCAAGGACAACATCTCTGCTTGTCTTAATTTGTCTCTGACCAGGGATTTTGATCTGGAATGTCTTTGAAGGTTCACTATTATCCCATAAACGTATCCTTTCTCCCTAAAGGGTTTGGCTTGGAATTATTTTCTTTGGGTACATGAAAATACATTGGGCACCCAAATATCCTGAAGTGTTCAATCTCAAGCTTCACTCTGGTGAAGGATTCTTTGGGAGTTATGTTTTTCAAAGTCCGGTGAAGACTATTGTTCTAACCATATACTGTGTCATGCATACTTCTGCCCATAGAATCATAGAATGATTCTAATCATGCATTATTGTATTGGTTTCCTCAATGATAGTTCTATTCTTCCTCTTTCTCAAATAGTTTTGACTCCCTCTAAGTCAAGTGACTCCTTCTGAAGGATAAACATATTCCTTTGTTGTTAACTTGTCTGGAACAAGAAAACAAGAAGAACCAAAACAAGAATATCTCCTAAAGGAGAATAATGAGTACATCTCTAGAATCAAAACAATTTAAGGATTGTTGTCACATCTACAACACCTACTTGTAATGTAGAAAACTTTAGAAATATAAGTTAGAGGAATGACAATTTCAACAATCAAACCT
>SNQJ01S0003145.1:27894-48603 GCA_010110895.2 Picea sitchensis | reverse complement strand
AGCTGCAACTTGTTTGAGAGCTCAAACTCTCTGGTTTCTCTAGCACCTACTAGAAGGAAGCACCAACTCCCTGAGTACTACAACACCAACTGGATGGAAGCACCAACTTCCTGAAAATTCCAGCACCAACTGGATGGAAGCACCAACTTCCAGTTACACAGGCTCCTACCTGCATAACAGAGAACACTTGTTCTTTCTAGCACCACCCTGCCACCTTGGTTTCTCTGGCTACAACCAGATGGAAGCTACAACTTCCTGTGTTCAAGAACCCACTTGAACTTCTGAGGACTACGGTCCTCCCGAGCACCTCCCAACCTCCCTACAATATCAAATAATGAATACACATACAACTTATGCGAATAAATCACTTCTTACCATTCTTTTTCTGTTCTGCAATTCTTCTCTTTCTCTGTCCACCCAGCAAGTCTCCTCTGCATCACATTTTTTTGTCATTCTGCTCTTCATCTTCTTGCTCTATCATTCTGCTCTGCATCCTCTCTATCGTTCTGCTCTGCTTCTGCTCTTTATTTCATCACATTCTGGACCTCATCTATTATCTCCCACCACGCATGTCCTTCTTACTGGTTTATACTTTTTTTCCCTTCATAACAGCCAACACAATTCACTCTCGTTCAATTCTTTTATACAAGCTACCTTGACGATTCCACTTCCCCTTCCATTCGGTAATACAGGGACATCTGTCTTCGCACTTGAAACGCTAATCGATTTGTCATCATCAGTCTGTTTCTCTTAACTGATTCATAACTGAAGTGTTAATGGGTGAGGAAGAACAACAACCCTCCGATTAGTTTCAAACTTTATCTGCACCATTAGATAGTCTTTATAGTTCTTGTTTTTTTTAAATCGGGTTTCGGCAAAGTTCTTTTCATTTGTAAATCCCGATACACAAAATTCCATATATCGGTCGAATCAATGATCCAGATGTAATTTTTGCTCAACGGATACGATTAATTCACGATATCACATATCGCGATTTCATAACTCATGTTGCAATCCTTACCATATCCTGATTCGTGAAACTCCGACGTAGAGTTTGATCAAGGGTCCGGGTGCGATCTTGTTTCAATGGTTACGATCATATCGCGATATCGCGTATCACGATTTCGGCATTTCTAATGTTGCAGGTCCTTGTCACTTTCAAATTGCGATCCCCGAAACTCCTATGAGAGGTCAGATCAACGATCCTGATCATTTCTGGATCTGACGGTCTGGATTAGATCTCGCGATTTTCACATCGCGATTACTCCCACTTCCCTTGTACTTTAAAGGGCGCGCAGATTATCTTTGATCTGACGATGATCGGGTCTTCCGCTTGGATCTAACGATCACTGAGTCATCTCCACAACCATAATTGTACTCACACTCTATGCAGAGATTCAATGGTCCAGATCAATTCTATCTCGATGGCTGCGATCAACTCGCGAAATTGCATATTGCAATTTCAAAGTTTTCGTTGTAATTGAACACGGGACTCATGAAACTCCGATTCCCGATTCACCGATGGGAAAAACCCTGACACCGCCCGATCCTTTGCCACTTGTACTTGCGAATGGACGCTCCTAATTCCTTCGGGATTTCACCTCTGCACAGTAGGACTTAACCCCTGTGCTTAACCTCTGCGCAGCTTCTGCAGATCTGACGGCTATCGGCCTCTCGGGAAATTTGAATGGGATCCAACGGTCACTGGGTCTCTGTCTTCCTTTTTCTCTGTAAGCTTTTGCTGCGCGCATTTTCTTCAATGTTGTTCCTCCTGAGCTTTTACGTTTGAATCCCCGAGTTTTATCCTTCTTATCCTGTCGTCTCCACTGTTGCCATTAATGACAACAACCATCAACACACATTCATTGCTTGTTCAATATTTGCCAACAATTGTCTAATCATACATATGTGGGAGCGAGGTGACCTAATGGATTTCCTTCACATGGAAAACATGGTCGTGATGGCCAACCATGTGGAGATTTCGATTGAGTGTTAGATAATGTCAAGAGGAATATGGAGAGATTGGTGCACTTGGTGTCAATGGTACATGTTGAAGATTTGTTGGAGCATATGCAGGGACATGTAGTTGGAGTACCATGGGCTTGGGTGTGGCTCTTTTGGTGTCTATCCAATGTCGTTTTTTTTATTGAGAGACATGTTGAGGGAAGGCCAAGGCCCTTAGGACTATGATTTAGAGATCATGTATATTTTTGTATTATCGGTCCCAATAGAGGACAATCAAGGCTAAAATACCTTTTTGGAATATGATCCACTTTATATATATATATATATGATATTTTTGTCTTAGTGATAATGTGCATATGATTTGATTATATACAAATATAATTTTTCACGCGTTTGTTTCATCGTGAATGATATAAATGAAAATCTAACATGTAGTTAGCAAATGCATCACTTAAATAATTAGACATTCTTGGAACATGAACATAAGTAATATGATAAAAAATAATGCTCCAAAAAATGTATCCGAAGGAACTGATGACATAGCATAGGTATGAGAACATGATACTCATCATTCAGTTGGGATACTACCAACTGAGCATTTAAAGAAACTTCCAAGGAACAAATGTGATGTGCAATGGAATCATGAAGCAATTCAATAACAACTCTATATTAAACCACATTATTGGTGGAAGGATCAAGACAAGCACTTCCCAAAGGAACCAATTGACTCATGGGTGAATAAATCACCCAAGTGGTAGAAGCCAAGTTCTGAGTGTGACGGTTGGCACCATCGGTGAACTCTATGAATGTTGAAGAATACCGTGACATATGCGAACCGATAAGAATCACCATAAGCACCCATAACACAAAAAATAGATCTGTTATACCAGTAAATACAACAATGTACAAAATTTACTAGAAGAACGCCTAGGCATGACGACTTAAGAATAATACTTCTAAGGTAAAGCCCATTTTTGGGCTTTAGAAGCGCATTCCCTTCAAAATATTCTAGCTCATAGGATCCTTTTCGTAGGGCACATCTCACTATTAATGGTCCATGCCACAATGGATTAAACTTACCTACCCACAAGGCAACTTTGTCCTGGCCATAAACCAACATGAGGTCCCCTTCAAATAAGACTCTAAGGTGCATTGATTTATTCTAATTATCCTTGACATGCTTCTTATGTTCCTCATTTTCTATAAAAACATCTCGAGGTTGCTCATCAATATGTTCTAAGTAAACAAGGCACTCTTCCAGTTCATTTGTGTCAAGAAGGAGCTCTATAGAAATCTTAAGCGAATGGATTTCACATTCAATAGGAAAAAATTATTTTACCCAATGAACGAGTTGAAAAGGTGAGAATCCTTTTTCAGTTTTGACTAAGGTTTGGTAGGCCCACAATGTCGGATATAACATCAAATTCCAATTTGATTTTCTTTCTTTGACAAATCTTCGTAAAACTATTTTCAGGGATTTTTTAATAGCTTCAACCCGACCATTCACTTGAGGATAGTAGGAAGATGAATGATCCTACCTAAAACCTAGTTTTGATGATAACTCTAACATCATGCAGTTTTGAAAGTCACTGGCATGGTTAGTGACAATATCATTTGGAACCCTGAACCTAGATATAACCTAGTTAAACACAAAATTAATTGTGTTCTCATAATCATTAGAAAACGTCTACATGACCTCTTCCCACTTCATAAAATTGCCTATGACCACTATGATATATTGATTCCCCCTAGCCAAAACTAGGTGAAATGCAATAAATTAACCCCCCACTTGGTTAAGGGACCGATGGTAATGATGGGAAACATGGGAGTAGGATGTGTGCACATATTTTTAGAAATTTTTGGGAAAGGGTGACAGTTCTTGATTGCTTCAACGTAATATTTAAAGATCATTAGCAAAAAATATCCAACGCACAAAATATTTTGGGTTGTTTCAAATCCAAACAAATGACTCCCACATTATCCACTATGGAAATCATTCAAAACCAGCTCATGTTCCTCATGAGTGAGGAAATGATGGAGAATTGAATATACCCCTCGATGATACTAAGTTTCACCAATACTGAGATATTTCTTCGCCATGTGGCGAATCTGTCGTCAATCATTTCATAAAAAATGCCAAGGAAAATTTAGAGTCTGGAGCTTTATGATAATATCTCCATACCAAGGATCAGACGAAGAGATGAGGAATATATACTCGTCTAGAAATGAGTTAATAATTTCATCATCCTACTTCTCTACTGGAAAATTCGATATCATTTTAGTGAAGACTAAGGACTTATTGGATTTTGTAGAAGGAAAATCCAAATCAAACTCTAGAAGAATGACAATCCACTTGTTTTACTTCACTCTGAATATTTGTCAAGTCAAAACATGTTGAAAAGGATTAACATCAGTGACGACAGACATCTTGCATAGTAGAATGTAATGTCAAATATGCTAAACAACATGGAAGGATGATAACGCCAACTTCTCAACATGTGAATACTTTAGTTCAGGAACAACCAAGCCACGACTGAAATAATAAATGAAGTGCTCCTTGAGCTCATCATCTTCCTAAAATAACATGCAAAAAATGAACTTATGAATATTCAAATGAATTTGATAATACTGACACCTTTCAAAGACAAGGCAGAGGCATAATAGATGATTCACTCACTTGAAATAATGAGTTGTAAGATCATCTAGATAATCCTCCACTATGTGTTTGAGATCATGGAAAGAAAACATCATGGCTTGCTGAAAAAGTAGCTCTAGCATTTTTTATGCAAAAAGGAATTTTCTTGTATGCAAAGGTTCCCCAAGGACAAATAAAAAAAATCTTATGTTGGTCCTTGGGTCATATTTGTATCTTCTTATAACCAAATAAACCATCCATGAAAGAGAAAATTTCACTTCCTACACATTTGTTGAGGATTTGATCGATAAATGGTGTGGGGAAGTTATATTTAGGACAAGATTTATTTAAATATTGGAAATCCATGTAGACTCGAATGGTACCATGTTTCTTGTCAACTAGACTGATACCCTATTTCTTAATCATTGATTCTTTCCTAAGGTTCACTGGTCACAAATTTTATCGGACCAGTTTAACATTCACATAAGTTCAAATCTTGTGATGAACAATTTGAGGACCTATTCCCAACATTTTCTCATAAGACCAAGAGAACATGTTGTGTAACTCCTTAAACAGGGTCATATAAGAATGAATTTCTTCTAGAGAATAGGCCACCCCAATAAAAAAAATTATGGGACATTAGGGGTCTTGGAGATATTGATCGAGATAGTCTCTGAAATATTTTCCATGTTACCTTCAACATATATGCCATAAGTTGCCAAAGGGTTCAATGGACGATCAACATCTCCAATCACGGTCGATCAGAAATATTTTGTATCCACATGAATCATGTTAGGAAGGAAATAATACCTATTATGTAAGTCTTCCCAAGGTCGTTTAGGACCTATCATCACTTCTAGGATCACCTTGTCTGAAGGGAGGATGATGTCCAAGAAATCGTGAGATTTGTAAGAATTTAGATCCCATACATGATCTAAAATGGGATCCACTTCCTTTATCAAGATAGGAGATGGATATTCATCTATAGTATCTCATTGAATGGGTTGATAAGCTATATCCATTGCAAACAATGGCATTTCCATTCTATTACATTCTAGTCTATCCCCTGAAGTTGACGGGGGAGGCAGTGTCCATAGATATTCAAAGCATTAAGTTCAAAACAATATAATCTGAGAGATATTATCCTTTAGAGTAGACTATTTAGGAATAGTCAGAACAACATTAACATCTAACGATCTTGCAAAAAAATCAAAATTACCCATCATAGAAGGATACATCCAAGCACTGTAATTCATAGGTGCCCGTTGTGAATTTTCAATCAAAGGAACCAAAGAGACTGGTGACATTGCAAGATCCGCATGAGAGACTGACAATTGATCAATAGTGACAATCATCCCTTCATGAGGGAAACATAACACTCGAAAAACCATGGAAACTATGGTTTTCATTACGTACGTCCATCTTCTTCCTAAGAGTAAATTATAGTAAAGAGCTGCATCGACCACTTCTATTTCAACGCACACAATTTTTCCCTCTAATTGGATAGGGAAAGAAGGGATTATCTCATTTGGTCTAAATGAATGACTATTTAATTCCATAAGAAATGTAGGAGATAGAGATAACTCAGGGGAGCCAATATCTCACAAACATGATAATGACATGACACACATCAAAGTGCCTTCATCTACCACAATGCGAATTGTTTTTTTTCTAAAATGACTTCATGGTGTAAACTACTACAATATGAAGCACAACATGATATGGAAGGAGAGTCTTGATGTTATAAGTGTCAAACATAATGGAAAGTGAGCTAGAGGATTCATAAGCCCCTAAAGAAGACAATAATGCATTTCATTGTGATGGAAACTCTACAGAACTTCCAGTGAGGACATAAAACAAGATGTTTGGGTAAAATATTCAACAAAAGAATAATTTTGAGCTGCTCTAGAATTTAGATTGTGTGATGTCCATTTCAACACACCTTTTGGTATGTGAGGTGTTGGGTCTACTGCTAGTTTTTGTAAATGAAGAGAGTTTGATAGTTCTTTTAACTCCTTATCCTTCTTTGCAGACTCGAGATACACATAATCATGAGCTCTAGATTGAAAATTAAGATTTGACTTCAACATATATACATTTTATGTTTCGGACTCCATAGTGGGGTTACCCTAATTTCCCCCATCCATATTAGGTGTCGAGGAAGTACCCTACGTTAAATTATGACATTGTGGAAATAGGTTAGTCAAAACAACAGGTTGTTGTTGCATTAATGAACATTGGGCTTCCTTGATTTTTGGGTAGAGATGACTCAGGTGATCTTCTTTTCAAAGTTTGCAAGGGAAATTTACCTTCTTATTTTTGTTCTTTCCCCCCTCAACATTAGTACCATCCTTTTTATCATTTCCCCCACCACCTTTCTTTCCCTTGCATTTATTTTTTTCTCTGGGTTGTTGAAGACCCTTTGGAGTCATTGAATGCACATTGTGTACATCTGATGAGTGGGTAGTTGGGGTGGTCAAACCAGGGGCCTAAACAACCGCAGTTTGTTGAATAGACAACTTGTGCATCTGACTAGCAATCAGATTTCTATATTTTCTTGGAAATGAACCAACAATACCATTTGCATGTGGTCTTGATTTTAGTTTCTTCAAGCCAAGAGTTGATTGTGGAACATCTAGCATTATCTCATAGAGCATGTATGACTAAGAATAAATGATCTCTAAATGTTGCACTCTAAATATTGCTTGTTCCTCTATAAACACTCATGAAATCACAACATCCTTAGAAATATAAGGGAGTAATGACTTCAGGAACCATTCTAAATTAAATTTGGGATGAGCCATGGCCTTAATTAAACTCTTTTGTCTCCTCCATTCCTGAATGCGATCATACATGTGAGTGGATTTTTTTTGTTCAAAATGAGCCAAAAGTTCTATGCCAACATCATACCAGACATGGAATTGGAAATTATTGAGAAATACCATGGCCAAATCACCAAAAGTTTTCAAATTTGACCCCTCCAAATATATATACCATTTAGCAACACTCCTAGTGAGGGTGCATTGGAATAATCATAATTGAACGGAGTCATAGTTCAACAAGTTAGAAGAGAACCACAAATAAAACATCATTACATGATCTCTAGGGTCTTCGCCACTCTTACCTTTAAATTTTGGTATATCAGAAGAAAATTTCATAGGGATCAGAGGCCAACTAGGGTTATGATGAATCAGATCGTTCCTTAACTTTGAAAAATATGAAAAATGAAGGGTTTCCAGAAAGGGTATCCTAGGTTGAAACATCAAGGAAAATACCATAGGATTAATGAATCTCGATTGATTGGAAGCCTAAAATGATGACCATGAATTGAAACTTGCACCAGCTTTCCAGGAAGAGCTCACAAACTAACCCAAATTTCCATAAAAACCGTGATTTATGGAACTATTAGATTCCAAAGAAATCCCTTGTGACAGAATAAACCTCGATTTGGGGTTCCAATGAGGTTGGAAAGGGTTTCCCCTTGCCGGCATAGCATATGGAGAGAAGTTGGATTCCCAAAAGCACCGTAGAGAGAGAATGGTGTGGAACCGACTAGAACATTGGCTGAAAATCCCCCACTCCCACCTCCATAAGTATTAGTCCTTGAAGTAGGCCCAGATGATTGGAAGAATCCACCTCCAAGCAAAGGATTCATTTTTTATATCCACCCCCCATCGTAAGGGAAATATTTCCATGGAGATATCAAACTCTCTAGAAAAGGAAAGGCTTGCAAAGGAGCTGGAGAACTCCATACTCCCAAGATAGAACCTTGAATAAATGGTTGGGATGAGATTGGAATATAAATTCCACCCATTGACGACATCCCAAATGAAAAGGAGTTGGTGACAAATAGTATAGGATGAGTATCAATCATGATAGAAGTGGGTCTGGATGACAACAAAACCAAACCATTAATCAAAGGAGATGTAGTTACTTGAATGACACTCATCATCAGGGTTGAGGTAAAAGGAGGTGTTGTACCCCCTCCTACCACAGAAAGAGGAGTATGCAGATTCCCACCCTCATAAAATTTATTATTATCTTCCATTGTACGCTGTTGGATCCAAAAAACTTAAGTGTCTGCAACCTCAAAATTTGCAACTTCAAAATTTTCTACTTGCATGAGAAGTGGATGGTTAGGTCCAGTTAGTAGAGGATTTTTAGTTTTGACAAAGCCTTCAACTTCGATATTGAAAATTCATGTTTCCTCTAATATAGAAGTGATTTCTTATAAATGCACAGACTTGGGAGCAACTTCTCTAGAGTCGGTAGACTCAAAAGCACTAGCACGGTCCAGCCTTCTCCTTTGTGGAGGTAGTGATGGATCCACCCTTTCTAGCGAATGATCATGAAGCATTTGATAATGAAAAAGTGGTTGGTGTTCCACTTTGAATTGACAATCTAAGGAAGGTCCCAATAGACTCAATAAAGGCCAAAATACAAAAAGTGATCACCCAACTAAAATCCTAAAGAGGGATAAAAACCAAGAAGACTATCCTTCTGAATTCTTCTGACCTTAGGGAGATGAGGCCTGGTCACCCAAAGCATACACAAAGGAAAATGACTAGCTAGGAGAATATGTTACCTTGACCTCCAACTGAGAGTCCTTCTCAGCTCAAGTGCCAAGGCTTCATGATGACACCCCCTAGGGGTACTATCAATGTGATGTAGAGTCTATCTCAGGTACCACGATACACCCCTCACAGTCACCTTGTGTGTCAACCTAATGATAAGCCACTAAATTCACCAACTCACAAATGGCCTCCGAGGGGTATAATCAACAGTCAGGATGGATTGTATGGGAAAAATAATTCACTCTAAATCTCTTCCATAAGACTATCTACAAAAGGGCCAATGTCACTTCAGAAAATGTCAAATTAGGTTGAAAATTCTAGAGGAATGTCAAAAAGAGGGCCAATGTCACTTCAGAAAATCCCAAACTAAGCATGATGATTCTAGAGGATTGACGTCGAGAGGGATAGTACCAATTCAAGAAAACTCCAAAATCCTTACTTCAACCAGGTTCAAAATTCGTAGAATAATGATGCCATATGAGTCAGTATCACTTTAGGAAAGAACCCCCAAAATGCGCTTGATCCATTAGGCTTAGTTACGTTTTGGAGGGTTTATCTCCTTTAATCTTCCTTGTGTGACCTCATGTTTAGCTCATGTGTGAGAGGAGGCTCCCACAATTCCTATACAACAATTTAATTTTCACTCCTAATCACAAACTCCTAATGTTTCTTTTCATGGCCTTGGAGAATTACCTCTCTAACCTAATCCAAGGCCCTAGCCTAAACTAGTTAGTGGAACCTAAAAAGAAAAAAGTCTAATGATTTTTAGATTAACCGTTAATTTTAGTTGGATTTTTTACTCAAGGGAACAAGAATGAAACTCATGATGTTTATATGACTCAAGAAGAAAAATATTAAAAACACGTTTTTTAAAAAACAACTTGTTTTTCAAAAGAAAAGGTGCAATACACTTCTTTTTCATGAACTTTTCAAATGAACACAATATATATTTTTTTGTATGCAATATCTAGAAACTTTTCAAATGATATCCTTTTCTTTTTGTATAAGGCTACTCAAAACCAAAAATAACTTCAATTTCAAAACAAGACAAAAATACATAACAGGCCTAAGTGCTAGAGAATAAACAACTAGCAAGAAAGGTAATTTTTGTCTTTTTTGTTACTAAAAGGAAATAAAATGAAACTACCATGCAATTTTATATTTTCTTTTATGAACAAAGGAAAACAAGGTAGAGAGGAAGAAAGAAGACAACCTAGGGTCACTATAACACAACAAAAAAATGAGAGTAAAACACAACCATGACACAAAGACTAACCTTTCAACCTACCTAAAAACCTTATACAAAAAAATATCAACCAAACAAAGATAAATAACCTTTTGATCGAAAAATTAATTTTCTAGATGCTTTATATGAATTTTAAAGACAAAAACAACCAGAGAAGGTTCAAGAAAGGTTGAACATCCAACCCAAAACTTCCTAGACACTAGAAAATGTCTTAAAGAACAATTTTCAAAAGTGTACATGACTATGTATAGTTCAAATCGTGTATGTATATGACTGTTACGAAAGAAACAAATGTATGTATGTAGTTTATACACAAGAAAAGAACGTACAATGCAACAAAAACCCAAGAAAGGAAAAATTGTAGAGGATCTAGGAGATTTCCAGAGACTAGAAAAGTCCTATGAGGTAGTAAATTCTTGATAATAAGTGAAGAAAACAAGAAAAAAAATAAACTGCAAGATCCCTAAAACCAACCCAAACTAGGAGAAAATATCCCTAGTATGGTCGCCAATTCTATTATGGAATTCTAAGGCCTATGGATTTGGGTCATGGGCCACAATAGAGCAGTGCCTAAAAGACTTCTCTCAGACTCTACTTAGGTAGTTAATTAAAGGTAACTACTTGCAAAAACTAACTTTCAGAAGATAGGAAAGATAACACACCTAGAACCCTATGTTTGAATTCGATCCCACTTGAGGTTTTTCCCTCCATAACTTCTTCACAATGATATTCTAAAAATCCTACAAGCAAATAAGCATGCAATTGCAAATAGGTAGTTATATGCTAACTAACTATATATAGTCAATTCAATTTGTATGTTATATTCAAAATAAGATACAAATAATCTCATTAAAATCATGAATTAACAAAGAGAAATGGATGAGAATGAGAGTCATTTTCTTAATAACAACAAAGGTGTTGGTTACAACTTGTAACTGTTGTGACACAATCTTGGAACCAAGATCCAAGTTTCTCCACCTAGGGCCTGAGACAACAAGCATTGTATCCAATTTTTTGTGTTCCAATGGGTCCAAGGAAGCAATGAATTTCTTCCATACGAGATAAGGGGAAACACAAATCCTGAAAAAAAAAAGAGTTTTAAGGGGGGAAGACAATCCCATAAGTAAAGGGAAACAAAGGCTTGCAGAGATATAAGGAAAATGCTAGCACAAGGTTGCATCTCTTTGATATATTTTTCCTCCATCCCAAGGCTCTCTTTTATACTCATTTTTGACAGTTGGAGTAGTTATGAATGGGCTACAGAAGGTCGAGAACCTAGGGAACCCATCAAATCCACCTGAAATATCAAGATTTATTATTTTTTGAGCCAATTAAATGTGTACGTGGGTTGCTGAGTAGAAAGGCACATATGTACATGAGTTGTTTTAAAGAGAGTTGCGTACATCTCAAAAAAGGGGAATTTTAAAGATGTTTGTAGGGAGGAAAAGGGGAATTTTAAAGATGTTTTTAGGGAGGAAAAGGGGAATTTTTCTCCTTCAAACAAGGAAAGGGATGTAACTGATTCCAATGAGTCATCATGAGAATATGTGGTGTCAATTGATGCTGTAAAAAGGAAAATATTATAGAAATTACATTTTTATGCTATTGTGTCTTTTAGACTTCAACAATATAATTTGTGTTCCTACTTTCAATTGCGTGTTGATCTACTAATGATTGTGTGATTCTGGTTTCGTAACTCAATACCTTTCCTAAGGTGGTAGGGACCCCTCCTTAGTAAGGTATATTCTGTAACGATAGAGTTAGACATTAGCGTTTTGATTCTGTTCAGTTTATTTTATCTTTATTTCCTTTAATTGTTGTAAATCCAAATTCATATTAATACTTACTTTATGTAGTCATTTTTCTGATTTTGTTGTCATTTTATAATCGTAGCATAGTTTATTTGATTTCATGGTTATTTTGTCTCTTAGTTTACTGCAATTCCATATTCACATAACAGTGTTGCGATCCTGTGTTGTTTGATTTTCTAGTTATAAATTGCAACTTTAGTGTTTATTTGGATATATGTGAGATTACAATCATAGATGATTTTGTAATTTTCATTATTGTAACTCGTGTCTTTACAACTTTGGTCCTAATAGAGTTTAGTTGTTGTGACTCGCATTGCTGCAACCAAAGTTGCTGAGATTATTTTTGTGTTGTACCTCTATTGCTGCAACTTCTCTTACAATTGCACTTTATTTTATTTTTTCTTTCTGATTTGTGATAGATTTAGTCTCCAATAGCATGAATTGGTATTGATTTAACAAACACTTCATTGTCACAACAATGCAATATCTTCATCATACTCAAGCAAGTCATCAACATATCATAACATTGTTTTAATTTCTGCAAGTGTGATTTCAATTTCCGCAAGTGTGATTTCAATTCTCACAAGTGTGATTTCAATTTCCGCAAGAGTGCTTTAATTTCTGGAAGAGTAATTTCAATTTCTTGTCAGTGTGTTATTTACTTTCCTGCAACTTAGGCCATAACATAGTTTGGTGAATTAATTAAACTATCCTGAATCTTTTAATTATGACATTAAAGTGCTACAACATCGTAGTACAAACAACACTCTTCTTACATAAATTGTGCATGGGAGTTTGCAAGTTCCATACGAGCCCATAATTGATAATTAAATGTACAACTCTTCATTTTCTTACTAATTTAATTAGAAAGTAATTGAAAAGTTCATCAGTATCAAAGCATGAAATTTTGAGAATACACTTTTTAAGGGATTAGAAACCTGATTCCAATGATGTAGATGGTGTGTCAATTAGAGTTTATATGAGCCCATATGAGACAGGAGAAAAAATAGGGTTTTGTTCCATAAAAAGGGATTTCCCTCCATTTCCCAATTCATTGTTGCACTTGGTGGAGGTTGATATTGGAGAGGAGGAGAAGGCCCTAAATCTTGGTGATATTGTTGTGGACAAACCAATGGTTAGGATTTAGATTTTTTACTTTCATGTTGGTGGCCCAACTATACTTGTCCTTTTCTGTGGATTGGTTTTGTAGATTAGTCATAAAAGAACCACTGGTTAATTTTTGAGGGACAACACACTAAATGGGGGTGGTTTCTATGTTGGGACTACAAAAAAAAAACCATTTCCAATGCTGGCCAACATAGAAAATAGGGGCCAGTTAATAAATATATGTGCTCAGGTTCGGGAGAACCAAGTAGTGAGAGGAGGTCTAGCTTAGTATGGAATTCTCAAATATGTTGAGAACTCACTGATGAGAGATAGGGAGGGCCTCTTCTCTTGTATAGTGGGATAAATATGTAGAGGCATTCATGGTGCAATAAAAAAATATTGAGATCATTATACAAGACACATATTGCCTCACAGGGCTCCCTTTAACTGGAGTAGTAGGCGAGAATCGACCTATATTACCTTGAGGTACAAAAATGGAGGAGTTTCTTGAGACCCATTAAATACTTGGTGATAGGGAGAGACATTATTCTATTCAATTGATGGAATTGGAGTGACTAGAGATATGGTTCTAGTGGTGATTCACATATTGGGTAACCACTCTTTACATAAAGTATTTGGAGGGAAGATATTATTGATAGAGGCGAGTATTGGCTGGGACCTACTTTGGCTGGGCCTAGATGATGTTGATGTCACTAAAGCACCAACCAACCTCCTATTGGAGAGATTTGAGAGGTAATTGCACATTTTTTATATTCCTTTGTTCCTTCATTTTTTAGAGGATACTCACTCTCCATCGTCACATCTGCATTCCTTATGGGGTCCCACAAGAGCCTTATATGTTGCAATGGGGGAAGCTAGTCAAGTGAGAGGGAGGTGGGGGGATTGGAAATTTGTTCCATGTGATATATTTTCACGGTGGTACCATCTCCCAATACACATCAAGGCTTATCCATACACAATATTAATGACTAGGGGGACCCTCAACTACCACTACTAGTTGGTCAAGCATCGGGAGAAGATGGTGAGTATAGTAACACCAAGTTTTTTATATATTTTAATTTCATAGAGTATAATGGTTCAATATATGGTACTGAAAATATACTATATGAAATTGCATACATTTCAAATGTTGGAGGGACAGACAACTCATATAGGTAGAGGTGGGTCTACCAACCTTTGGTCAATAGATCCTAGAGAGAGAATTGAGGCCAAGGCACTGTTGGAGGATCTCTAAGGTAGGTCTGAGAACCTATTATTTGGTGGATCAAATTGAGGATGACATGAGATTGATGACAGATATGTGATATCATACACAGGGGAATCATTTAAGTGAAACACACTAATGTGAAGGGCAGTGATATCTAGTTACGCTATCAAATATATTTCATCCATGGATACAGTATCCCTGACACATGATCCTCCATATGCGGATGATGAGTAGCATGGGTGGCTTGCATGCACCCAGTTTTGTATGTATGTATCATTATAATTACATGTCATATTTAGTTAGAGTAGTGGACTCTAAATAGAAGAAAAACATTATGATTTTTTTATTTTATATACATGATGGACACACACACACACACATGCACTATGGATGTAATTTTTGATATGCAAATGCATATGTGGATTTACAATCAATAATTTATATATTCTCATGCAAAATATATTATAAATGAATGCAAAATATTATGTTCTTATGTATTCATGTGCCAAATGCCAATCTAGAATATTATTTGCAAGGGTATCTACAAATTTATTTTTTCTTCTGGGAAGATGGCTAAATGAAATTGATTCAAATAAACACACCAAAATTTTGACTCATGGATACTTTATAAAAAGGGTAGGGTTACATGCATGATAAATTTCATTCAATTGCATGACAAGAAGCTTGAAATTGAGACAAACATGAAGGGGATGGATGCAATGGTCAATGGCATCGGCTAATCGATCATGACAACATATTCAACCTGGTTATTTATGGAGGGGCCGATGTAGACGCCACTAGAGTGGATAAGGGAATTTTTGGAGGTAAATAGGGCCCAATTTTTCGATGTTATATTCCCTAAATAATAACTATCACCATTTCCATAACCAATGTAGAAACAAGGCAAAGGATCCATCTAAAAAATGTAAGAAGACAAATAATTTGTCACAAACGTTACAAAAGGGATGCAAAATACGATCTAATATATGTACAAAATGAATAGGTTCTCTAAAGAAACTATCAAGGGTGTAATTTGTTTAGGTATAGTTCATTATGAGGGTTAGGGAGAAGCTCAAAATGGAAAAGGACTTTGTAAGCAATAACCTCTTCAAGGAAACAATTTTCCCCAAGAAGGATATTTTCCTCGACATTAGGTGCAACAAAGATATGCACCTTAATGGTAGGTGAAATATTGGCTATATTCCCCTATTCAAATTCATCAGGGATAGGGATGGTATTTTTGAACCAAACAATTTTAACCATGGGGGATTAAATCTTTTGATTCAATAGCATAACAATTAGAGGAATGCGGTTGTTGCAGTAAAAAGTAGGAATGATGATGCATATCATCCCATGGGTAATATGGTGCAATAAGGGACTCCAATATTTCTTCGTTGGAATGAAATATTGGGATGCAATAACCTACACTACCAAATGAGGTAGTGAACTCATTATCAATGCCACATGAATGAGAGGTATGGTTTACATATGCGACATCTACCAAGGTAGACTGAATATTAGTGCATGAAGGCTCCACCAATGTTGAGAACAAATTGACATGAGGCATACAAGGTATTCTATGATGTACACCAATTGGAAATGTATTATTTTTTGATAATGTTGATTCCATGGAAAATGAAATGTACAAAATTTTCATGGAATTCTCATCAGTTTTCACATCAGGGGGGGAAATTTCAAGAATTGGTTTACTATTGGAATAGAAAAACATTTCTCGCATGAAAGAGAGATCCTCTACTACCATGGTTTGGTGTTCCTAGGAAGAGAAAACCAACTAATGAATGACCTTTAGGGAATCACGAAATTGGGGTAGTTTAGGACAATGGTGAGAATAATGGTCATAGGTATTGCACAAAGAATAGGGGTGATTTGCACACAATTACTTAATATGATTGGATGATAATTCAAGAAAGGTATTTTCACAATAGGTGTGGAGGGACTTGGTTCTAAATCATCAATGCTGAGAATTTCTTTGAGTTCATGGAGCCTAAGATAGTTATTGGTAGTTCTTTTTCAATTCATATCCTAGTTTTTGTAGGGTTAGGTTGTCCCTACATAGGTGCCTTAGGAGCTACAAGGGTAGTCAATAATTATTGAATAGGTGTTAAGGAAAAATAAGGAATTGGTTCGAAGGACAAAGTATGCAATAGGAGGATACAAGTACCATACATGGATCCCCAATGTAAGGTTGGGAAAGTTCAATGTGGCCATAATAGGGGTAATTAATATTCCTAAAGTCATAAATAAGAAAGGTATCTTGCCAAAAGGGTAATTTTGTTAGGATTCCCTCCCAATGGTAGTTTTAAAGATGTAAGAGATAAGGGAGTGATAGAGGGTTGTGAAGATGGACCCACTAGATTATGGGATGATGAAACCATACATAAATTGTATGAACTTGGGAAGGTAACTACAGGTGGAGGATCGTAATACACACCAAGTGATGTTGAGGATTTGTAGTCTTTGGGGCTAATGTCAACAAAAGACTAAAACGATTAATTCTCATATAAGGAAGGGACAAAATTATCAAGATTGATTTAATCCCTAGGATCATAATAGGTATGATGCTCTATGGTGACAATTTTCCCTTTATGGGGGAAAATCAATTGTGTGAAAAACCAATGAGAAAACCACCTTCATTGTTTACATGAAACTAAAACCTAAGAGGATGTTATAGTCCAAAGGGGTATCTATAACCTCAAAAACCATAATTTTTTATTTCCTTCCAATTGAATGGGATAGTTCTCATGAAGGGAAATGGTATATGGGATGAGCTCCAATGAACCTAACTTCTTCCATAGTTACGTAGACATAATGCATGTAGATGCACCTTTTTCAATGATGCATCAATGAATAATGATATTCTTGATGTACACTAAAACTTGAAAGGCCACAAAGGGGGCCAAGCAAAATATTTCAACTTTTTCAATGTAAAAAAAGCCCAGATGATCATCCAAAGGATCAACAACACCCAAAGAAGATTGTAAAGTATTACATAGTGAATGATACATTTGGAGGACTTCTAGGGATGAAATCACAGTAGGGTATTTTGCTAAGTAATATTCTATGTTATAGTTATGGGTTACCCACCCATGAGTGTTGGGAGAATTTCATTATAATGGAACCTTGAACACCTTAGGGGTATGCTCAACATTTGGTCGAGGTATGTGAAAAGGTCCATTTGTAGACATGGGAGGATTAGAAGAGACAACTCATTACACTTCAAAGGATGTATCATGATAACAGAATCAGGTGTTTAGGTTGACATCAGTAGAATCCAAATATTTGATTTGATTACTCCCATTTATAGGAAGATTGAAAGTGGGATGTGGTCCAGGAGGAGTGGCCTCATTGGTGGACACAATACCTTATGTTGGAAACATGTTTCTCAACACAAACTGGTTGCGATGAAGAAGGTCAGGTGGGTTAATTGTTAGCTCTCTTAGCAACCTCAGATGCATCTCATGCATGGTGAATATTATGTAATAATGGACACTCATGGGTGTAATGTCCGTAGAAACCAAAACTAGCACAAGGTTTGATAGTGTGAAGGTTTGGATTCTTCCCCTATTTAAGTTGGGGATTATTACCTTGGCCTTGGGTTGTGACAGGTTGTTTGATCTCAATGTTGGTATTAGGTTGTTGATTTTTATTCCCCTCATTCCCTTGGTTTTGGTTATTCTATTTTCCCTTACCCTTGTTCTTCTTTTTCTTATGATTGGGGGGGTTGAGTGTAATTTTTTGTGCATACACTTGCCCTTGTTAAGGGGGTATAGGTTGACCAATAGGGGTTTGGGGTACCATGAATGGTGAAACCATAACAACTAGGAGACGAAAAAAAAAAGGATAATGTGGATTCATAGTGGCCCCACAAAAAGAGGAACTATTACAAACAGTTCCATGTGCATGTGGATGCACAAGCGGTGAATAATAAGGGGTATCAGTTCCCAGTTGAGATGAGGAGTGAGATGAATCCTAAGGGGGATTAGGATATCCATAATAGGTTCTAACCTATCCATAAGGGTTTCCATGTCCACTAGGTCTAGGAGGATTAGGGTGTGGATATGTATGAGACACAGATCCTATAAGGCCATCAATTGCATGGGATTCCCTTGGTGTAGAAAAGTTACCTATGAAAGAGTGAGGGGAAATGGGAAGTATGGTATATAAATACCCTGATTGGGAATACATAAGATCATATTTCTATGCCTTTTGGATGGTTTCTTTCTTGATTCTAGACATAGTCATCGCTACATCCTTAGTGATCGAAGGAAGAAGAGACTTTGGGAACTAGTCCATAAGGAATCAATCATTGGATGTGATCTATGATATGAGTAGTAGTAGTCTAGAAAAAATTGGTCAAAATTTATATCCCTACATCATGGTGGACTACAAGCTAGAATAAGGTGAGGAAAACCTTAACTATGGACTCAAAGGTTCTATGGGTATTTCAAGGTTGGTCTATGTACCAATTGGCGGTATCACCTTGAATAAAGTGTGCTGAAATAACCTCAACCTGATAGATTCTTTCACTATTGATTTGAAGGAACACCAAAGGTGGAAGGACATGTTGTGGGTGGAGGGATCCTCTCCATATTTACCCTCAAACTTAAGGATTTCATAGGGAAGTTTGGTTGGCATATTAGGCTAATTGGGATCATAGTAGATAGGATCATTAATTAACTTGTTCAAATTGGGTAGATTTAAACCTACCATGAAAGGCATAAAAGGTTGGTTGGAATTAGCTCCTGCATTTTTTCTTTCCACGATGGAACTTGTGTTAGAGGAGGATGAACTAGAGGAATAATAACTAGTTATAGAACTAGATCAACTAGCACCCCTCGATGGGGAGGGATGTTGTGACTCAAAATCACTAGAACATGATGGTTAAATGTGGGGTAACCCTAACTTGTCAAGTAGGGGAGATAATGTGTCTAGTATAGAACACAAACCAAAGTCCTCATAGCCTACAAGACTACCTCCTAGGGGGAGTTATGGTATCTGAATGAAAATAT
The DNA here is from genome assembly GCA_010110895.2 of Picea sitchensis. NCBI lineage: Eukaryota > Viridiplantae > Streptophyta > Pinopsida > Pinales > Pinaceae > Picea > Picea sitchensis. Next base: position 29,007 of record SNQJ01S0003145.1, on the reverse strand, counting down.
CACCCTAAGATGCAAGACTTTAATCAAAGGATAATAGAACAAAGAAATGAATTAAGAAAAGAATAATGATAAAAAAAATGCACTCACTACGTGCTCAAGTGGTGCAAAAAGTGGGTATAAGTGTGTCTGAATCAAAATAAATATAGCCTAATTAAAGAAGCTCCATCCTATACAGAGAAAAACTAGATACACTCCAACAAATCCTACTCTATGGATAAGGGTCTTCCAATCAACCACCAACAAGGGTAGTAAGGTCCCCTTATGGATGAGTGGAGGTATGAAAGAGACAGTTATAACTAGGATACAATGGGTGATGAATTCCCAATGGACCAAATAAATATGTCTCATGTTTTCCCCCTCCCGCGAGAGCCACCTGAATAAGGATACCTAGTACAATGGACACTAATCTACCTCTTCGTAGAGATTTGTAACATGTTTCCTTGCCTTCAATATAAAATATAACAATTAGGGGATCTTTGGTAGTGAAAGATAACAGACTATCAATCACACATCTGGTCCCAACCTTAGCATTATCCACTCTAAAGAGTGTCCTTATTTCCAAACGAGTTCTAACCATGTCTGATAGAAAGGATTCTAAGTACCCTAGTATTCAACCTTTATGTTTCAATGTGAAATGAATAATGGGAATTTGGATGTCTATCCCCAAAGTCCTAACTTAACTACAATATTCTTTTTGGGCCCAAGTGAGCTTAGATGTGTTAGATTAATTGGTTTATTATTAGGCTGATATTAGCGGCACAAACCAAGCATATACTTAAGTTATGGAATGTGTGCATGTGTGGTGTGACTATCTTCAATTAAAATACTCTTAAATAAATTAAATTGCAATGAATTGAAATATAAACTAATGAAAAATAAATATACAAAGACAAAGACTGAAGTGAAATAACTTTTTCTTTATCTAAGTTAAATTTCAAAACTAAGATAGACTTGCTAACATTTGTATTTCAAAATGAAACAATCTACTTTAAACTATGGTTCACAAGCAAACAATTTCAAAAAACAAAACCTTCTAATGTAAGTAAAATATTGATGGTTTTATGGAACTCTTTTATTTCACTAGGGGAGTTTTCTAATATGAAATAAATGGAA
>SNQJ01S0003145.1:0-20618 GCA_010110895.2 Picea sitchensis | reverse complement strand
GATGGGGGAACTTAACGCAATGGGGACCATTGCTTCCTAAGGGGGGATACAATATCTAGGTGGATATTGGTGGCCACCCACCCGTTCCACTAATTCAGAATGGTTCCACATACTGGTAGTTTTTCTACAGTGTACTTCTCGGCTAGACCTTTCCAATGGGATACCGAGCACCCAAACGTGGATCATATGCAAAAGTAACGCCCTTGAGAAGTTGATGTATCAACTAATCACATCAACACCCACAAACCTTTTGGTGTTTCATCTTCTAGGGTTAGGTTTTTGGATGTTTAGGGTTTTCTATTGATGATTTATGTTAAAAGGCCTTTTCGGCCTCTTTGTAATCAACTTATTACGAATGAGTGGGGTCGATACATATCTTTCTTCAGGGATAAGCTACCACCACTCTAGCTAGTTGCATGCTTTGCATTTTACAGTCTTTTGCATTCCATTCACTGATAGAATCTAGATTTCACTGTATTTTTGAGTTCTCTGTTATATTATCATTTGTATCTCATTTTGTTCTCAATATAATCTAGATCACCATCATTGAAGAAGATGAAGTGAAGAAGCAACTTCAATAGTTGTTGGAGTAGGGAGTCATCAAACCTAGCACGTCACCATGTGGTTCATCCATAAACATGGTGTCCAACAAAGATGGAAGATGGAGAATGAGAATTGACTATCGCACCCTTAAAAAAATCACCATCAAGAATAGATATCCCCTGCCAAGGATTGATGACTTGTTGGATCAACTGCAACAAGCCAATTTCTTGGCAAAGTTGGAAATAAAATCAAGTTACCATCAAGTGAGAACCAAAGTAGAAGACACGTGGAAGACAATGTTCAAAACAAGACAATGTTTGTATGAGTGGTTAGAGATGCCTTTTGGTTTATGTAACGCACATACAACTTTCATGCGACTAATGAATGCTGTGCTACACCCTTTCTTTGACTCATTTGTAATAGTATATCTAGATGGATTACTGATATTTAGTAATGCATGGAAATAACACTTCTCACATGTGATGTAAGTACTAGAGACCTTAAGAATTAGTTGATCGCAAGTTTTCAAAAATGTGAGTTCAAAAAGACATCCTTGATATATCTTGGACACATAATCAATAGAGGAGAGATGAGGGTGAATCTAGAAAATATTGTTTCCATCACCCAATGACCTACTCCCACTAGCATGACAAGGTCAGGAATTTTACGGGAGCAACACAATACTTGAGAAAGTTTATTGTAAAATTTTCAACGATAACATCATCATTGCATGCAACGACCACCAAAGGAAAGATATTTCATTGGGGTAAGCCATAACAATGAACATTTTAAGACTCAAAGAAGAATACCAGTGATGCTCTGGTCTTAGCCATGTCAAATTTATGGAAACCTTTTGAGTTATAAATATATGCCAGTGGGTATGCATTAGGAGAAATGATCATGCAAGGAGGAATACATGTGTGTTACCATTCAAAGTTGTTTCATGGAGCAATACTTGACTACCCCAAATATGATAAGGATCTCTTTTCAATTCTACAAGGAGTGATGAAATGGAAGCAATATCTCCTAGTATAAGAGACCATCATACATATGTATCATTATCCCCTTCAATACCTACAAAGCTAGAGAAAAATGTAGCGGGTAAGGCAATGAAAGTGGTTGGGATTCTTGCAACTATTTCACCTATTGATCAAGTACAAGAAAGGAGCCACACATAAGTTTTCAAACATATGCTCTTGGTCGCCACCGAGGAAGATTATAGCAATTGGGGTGATAATGCAACTTGAGCCTTTCACTCATTATCTTCTTAGTGAATACTATGAGGGAGACAAAGGCTTAAGAGGAGTATACAAGTAACTGAAGGATAGATTAGTCATTTCCATGGAAATGCATGAATATCACCTTGAATATGGGTTTTTATACAAGCTAGAAAATATTTGCATACCACAGGACAAAATAATTCAGTTAATGAGAGAAGTGCACGTTTCCAGGGTTGTTGGACATTTTGGCATGATGAATATAGTGGAAAATTTGTAGCAGTATATGTATTGGCCAACGATGCAAGAGTAGGTGGAAAAATTTGCTATAGGTTGTGTTCTTTGTAGCAGTAGAAATCCAAAAAACCACAATCTTGGGCTAGGCATGCCATTTCCAGTTCCAAGTAGGCCTTGGGAGAGCATCTCCATGGACTTTGTTGGAGGTTTTCCCATGACCCATAGAGGCCATGAATACTCATTTGTCATGGTGGAATTCTTCAACAAGATGTGTGTTCTCATTCCATGTAAGAATATGATCTCTATATGAGAGGTAATTGAACTATTCTTCATCCATGTTTGGGTACATTTTGGATTTCCAATCTCCATCATATCTAATTGAGATAGTAGGTTCTAGGGCATATTTTGGACAATGATTTGGGAGAATGGATACCAAGCTGAGGTATTCCATTGCATTCCATCCCCATATTAACTAACAATTTGAGGTTTTCAACTAGATATTGGTACAATTGTTGAGAGGTTACAATAGAAAACATCCAAAGACATGGGACAAGCAACTGGTTTAAATTCAACACTCTTATGATAGATCACTCCATTATTCCACCAACAAATATTCTTTTGAGACCTGTTTTGGTTACTTACCCCCTTCACAATTTGATATTTTATATGGACAACAAAAGGATGAAATGGATTTGCAAGGAGATGAAAAGAAGGTGAGCACATTCATGGATAAGATCAAACATATACATCTGAGAGTATATGAGTATATTGAGAGGATCCAACAATGGTATAAAGATAGACATGAAAAATATAGGGGGGAACATAACTTTCATGCTGGATACACGCTGAGGATTTACATCCGTAAGGAGTGATTTCAAGAAGCAATGAAGAAACTCAATCCCCTTAGATACGAACCATTTGACATCATTGAGTAGGTGAATGAGAATTCCTTCAGGTTGAGACTTCCTCCTTATATGCAAATTAGTTCAATAACAAATGTGGATTAATTGAATTTTTTAGAACCTTCCATGTTGGATGAATAAGAGTACCATCAATTTCTCTCTACTGTTGAAGCCATTGCACTACATGCTCTTGAAGAATTGAATGAAGATCCAATTTTGCAGCGTAAGGAATAGGTAACTCGCAGAGGATAATAAGAGATATGGTAGATTGGTCTCAAAGGATAGACTCCAAGGAAGGTGAAATGGTATGAGATGAACCATATTGAAAGCAATTTCCCTCACCTATCCTTGGAAGCTTTTTGGTACCAAAATCCTCCTAATAGGGAGGTCTGATCCAAATTGGACACACATAAGAACAATTGGCTACTGACACGGTCTCTGCGATGATCAACATCAACAAGGCTCTAGGATATGAACGAGGAAGGAGACTATGGTGTTGGCATGAAGGGCCCCATTCCATCATGATTGGTACCGACCCCTACATTAAATCAAATCAAAAGGCAATCATATGGAATGTAGAGCTATAAGGAGAAATATTTTGTTAAAAAATAACATGTATTAAAAAATAAAACAACAACATGAGTCCTCTTCTCTAATGTACTCAAAACAAAAAAAAAGGATAGGGGAGGAGAAATGAGCTTGGGGAATTTGAAGGGTTGGGGACGTCTTCCTATATATTATTTCCCCACAAAGCAAGATGGGTTATTTGGTTGAGAGGGAAGGGAATGTTTCCCAAACTTCCATGAGGAGCACGAGGATGAACTAGAGAGCATGTAACCTGCCTATTTCTACATAACAAAGAGTTTGGACAAAGCCAATTCAATGTTGGTTTTCCCATTTGGGTTTCTAGAGTATACACTGAGTTATCATGTGATGAGTCTCTCTCTTTGCTATGTCATTTTTCTGTATATGAGTTTAAAATGGAGCTACTATGTATTTAAATGAATTTCTATGTTGTTTAATGGGTTGAGAATTCTTTACCAACTATAGTCTTGAAGATTTCTCTCATTTTTGTAGTCTCCACAAGTAAGAGAATAACCCCAACAACTCTTTAATCTCCCATGTTCATCCATTTATGAGATAGGATATCAATGGAGTTCATTCCAGATCCATTGAAATAGTTTAGGGAGTTGTTAATTGGTTTGTTTTGGATTTTGTACAAATTTATTTTTCATACATGTTGTAGATTTTCTCCATAGGCCATACACCTTCTCTTCATGTCAATTTTTTATTTCATGGGTGTATTCTTCATTCCCCAAGCTACAATTTGTTGTTGTCTATGTGTTCTGTCTCCCACAGGCTGTACATACATCCAATGAGCCAATTATTTTTCTAGCTATATGTTCTCTCCCTCACATTGGCCGTACGTACCTCCACTAAGACAAGTCACTTTCTACTTGTGTGTTCTTTTCCTCCCATGGGTTGTATGCTTACTCTGTGCTGCAATTTGTTTGTTGGTTGTGTGTTTTATTCCTCCCACAAGCCATATGATCTCTCTGAGATGAAATTTATTTGTTGGTTGTGTGTTTTCTTCCTCCCATAGGCTGTACAATCTCCATTAGCTATTTGTACACCCTCCTCCTCAGCTAAGCGATTGGGTGTGGTCTTCAAAGCATTAGGTGAGTGATAAATAATTTTTTGTTTGGCTAGATTTTGTCTCATTCGATTTATTGTTGGACACCTTCATATAGATTCAATGTGTTAGTGCTATAATATTGTTATAGGAGTGTGAGGATGTGTTAATGTTATAATATTGTTAGAGGAGTGTGAGGAGTGTGGGTTCTGTTACAAGGCAACCACTTTTAGCAATACACAAGGAAATGCATGAGGAGTGTTTCTTGCTGAGTTGGCTATATACTTAAACACTTCTAAGAGAATTTTTAATTATTGTCATCTTCCTTATCTCAAAAGTATGTGCAATAAGGTCATTAATTCATTTCTCAAGAATCCATGTTGGTGAAATGAAAAGGCTATAATCCTACCATTTACAAATAATCCGTCCAATGGTCCTATATACAAATTATCTCTTTGGGAGAATGAAGAGATCCAATGCTATATTTAGGAGCTAATGTAGAAGGACCACTTTCTACAAATCTCCTCCCCATGAGGGAACTTGATTTTGTTGGTTCAAAGAAGAATGGGACATGACAATCCATATCGACTACAAAATATTAAACAGAATCACAGTAAGGAAATAATACTAGATCCATCGAATCAATGATACTCTTAATTAGCTCAAGGGAACCAAGTTTCTTAGCATGATTTACCTTAAGTCATACTATCACTAGGTTCCAATCGAGCCATCACATGTGTGGAAAGGTTTAAGGAAGTTCTCTTCGAGCGGTTGGTCATATCCTTTGTCTTTACTAATGTACCAACTAAAATTCATAAGGATGAGGGACAATATTTCACAACCATTTACAAATTGTTTTATGGTCATATAATTGGATGACATTCTCATCTTTAGTTAAACCCAAGAAGAGCATCTGGAGCACATTCAACAAATGTTGAGCACCTTGCAACAACACAAGTTATATGTCAACCTAGAGAAGTGTTCATTTGGGACACATCATGGATAAGTGTGGTGTTGATGAAGGAACATAGTTCCCAAAGACAACATTATTGAACAAACCCTAAAGGGGTCTTAAAATTTACCAAAGGGAGTGGGTTCCCTTAATGAAATTATTGTATTTTTTCCTAAGTTTGTATGATTCTAAAAGGATAGGGTCTGTTTTCCCTAATTATCATGTAAATGGATTATTTAAGCAATTAGTTGGGTTAGTGTGGATTTTTCTAAGTATGGAGGATTCAATATTATTGATCCTCATATGTATGTAATCAATAATAAAGAGTGGGTCAAAATAACTGGTAAATGAGTGCTATTGTTGTAATTAGTTACATGATTTTAGGGATTTGTTCTAGTAGGTATGGAAGTTTATCTTCCACATAAATATATAAGCCTTCGAGCATGAACATTGGTGAAAAATAGAGAGAAATTAGGCAGAAGGTCCAGGGCCAGAGAAGTGACCAAATGTATGTAATAAAACCTTGAAAGAGATAGAAGGATTTTTGAGTTATATAATTCCTGTACAAAGATGTGTTACTGAAATGCGTGTTTTATATTCCTCTAGTATCATGTGGTTGATATTGCATTTAATTATATGCGTATAAATGTATAGAGGGATTCTGTGTGTGTGGTTACTGTTAAAGGGTGAGTCTCTGTGTAAAGGAGCACCAAGGAGAAGCAAATTGAAGTTGAATCCTATAGAGTAATGAGGTAAACAAGGAGCGAGATGAAGATCCTATGAACTTCAAAGGAACAAAGGAATGTACATGCATAACCAACTAAGAGAATGAAGTCCAGAGCATCGAGATTGGCCAAATTGACATCAAAACCCTTTGAATCATGATATTTAGAGTGATTTCTGAGGTGGAAGGTCTGGCCATTGATCATCATAGGTCAACAAATGAGAATAATTGGTGAAAGACTGTGTTCGTGTATAAATATGCTTATTATATTACACTCATTTATATGTCAATTCGAGATTCGTAATCGAAAGAGTTGTTACACTATATGTGCTAAGAACATGTAACCTATCTATGTCTGTTGTATCTAGCTCAAGAAGGAAATAATTATTAACATAACACTTTGTTTCTAGAATTTCTGAATGCTTCACACAACTTTAAACTCAGAAGATAAAACTGATAGCAAAACTGTCAAACAATCACTCAATTGAAAGGCTCTTTCTTAGATGACAAGTCTATTCATTACAAGATCATGAAATGAAGAGATGAACTTAAGATCTTGTTCCCTATAGCAGTTGAAAACAATAATCAACAATCCACTTTATTCACTCTTAGAAAAAAATCAATCATAACTCTATTCAATCCAATCAAACCTTCTTTAGTAGAAGAAACAACCAACATGATTGAGAGACTTCATTATATGGAACATGAAGGTGAGATATGGAGTCTTATGGTTCTTGTACCTACTAAGAACACCACAATTACAAACTCAAAACAATAACATTCACTTTCTTGACAATCCCACACTTCAAACTCTTATAATTAAATATTAATCTGCAGAAATGGAAATGGAACTATCTACTCTGTTCAATGTCTAATCATTTACTCACACTGATTCAAAATCAAATATCTTTGTAATGAACTTAAAATGTACTTGAAATCATTTACAACACACAACTATTAAATGTTCACACTCACACAATCACACAAAACATGTATAGGGAGGTTTACCTTGGTTGGGGCGGTGGGCCCTTGCTGAACCAACAAGGTACCTCTAAAGAGATAACAAACTAAAACACTTTACTCATTATCATGAATTTGCACAAAATATCATTTGTATTCCTTCAATTTATCGATTGAATCAACAGTTCAACATTACATTCGACAGAACAATGTATATAGTCTTTTACTTATGATTTTCTCATTACTCATTCCTCATTCCTCATTACTTCCTATCATCTATACAACATCCATTATAAATAAGGTGAGTCGTTATTACCAAGATCTAAAGATAATTATCAAATAGTTTTTAAAATATTACAATTGGCAATTCATATCGAATCTGTAGGGATGGACTTCATCCTCATGACACAAAGTGCATGAGTGATGAAGTCTATCGTGATAAAAAAAACTACTTTAAGAGACTTCTATCCAACTAACTTCTTGGAATCTTCATCAGCATACTCGTTCAACAGGTAAATCCTGTAGACATGGGTTTAGTACCGGATGAACACAGTCGTAGCCATGGGTACCAAACCAATGCAAAGGTAGTACCAAAATAGGCACAAGACTGGTACCAGATGAGGCGCTGAGCTGGAGGTACCGAATGCGACGCTGAGATGGTGGTACCAGATGCGACATTGAGTTGTGCTAGTACTGGATGCGACACTGTTATGGTACTGGAATAAATGTTGAGCGGGTAGTACCGAAAGAACCGCAGAGTTGTGATGATACCAGAATAAGCACTCCAGAATAGGTGGAACAACGGTACTGGAATAGGTGTAACATTGGTACCAGAATAGGTAGAACATCGGTACCAGATCAGATAGGGTACCGGATCCAGCGGAGTACCAGATCCAATGGAGTACTAGATCACGCTATGGTTGTAGTACCAGATCAGTGAGGTACCGGATGAAGCCGCTTAAGAGTCAACGTGATTAGGATCATACATAATCAATCATTTAATCAAATTTAATCAAGAAAATGAAACAAATCATGCTTTAACATAAGTTACCTGTCTATGCACATGGACAAGGTCATCAAGTAGATTTGTGGAGGAAATGGTCAATTATATACACACAAGATAGGTAAAATAGGCTTAGATAGAGGGTAATATAGGATACTAGAAGTATCAAAATATAGACTCAACATTACCCCCATGCTAAAGTCATTTCATGCCCTCATGCAACAACATCAAAACTGATACTCAAAATTTTGCAAAACTGAACCATTCCCCATCATTTTTCTGGCTGTAGGATGTTAAGACCATAAGCTTTGTTCCTAAGTTCCTTCTTAATCACCCTGGTGTATTGGATCAAACGTAAAACTTTGTTGAGTTTAACAGAGACCTCTTCTTGTGCATCCTGTAACCTTAGTGTTGAGGAAAAGATATGAATTGATCTTACTCAAGCATTTTTAGACTTTACTTGGCTAAAGAAAAGTATACCAGAATATCACCCTATGTTTATAGCCAAAACAAATAACATCTTAACTCACAAGTATTAATTACAAGTGCTTAGGCTAGTCTTTTATCAACAAAAAGCTTGTTGGAAATTCACTTTTTATGTAATTTACTGAATATAACAGTTACTGAAATAAATGTAAGAACATAAGTAAAGACACCAAGATGATAATCAAGATAGATGAGACATAAATCAATCCTTTATTTCATTCCAATTAATTACAAGTGCTTTAGGCTAGTTCCTTTTATCAACAAAAGCTTGTTGGAAATTCACTTTTTTATGTAATTTAATGAATATAACAGCTAACAAAGTGTAAGAACATAAGTAAAGACAATCAAGATGATAATCAAGATAATTACATATAAAGCAATCTTATATTTCATTCCAATTCACCTGAGTCATTTCTTTACAAAATCTCATACGTAAATCTTGGACCAAAGTCAAACTTAGACATCCCCGAACATACAAAATGAGCTCTCACAAAGTCCAAATTGAACTTTTTAAAAGTTTTGTTTACAATACTAGTTTACCACTTTGAAATCAGCCTTATCATTCATGAAAATTAATTCACAAAACAAAACAAGTCTACATAGACTATCAAAGATAGATCAACACCTATGGGTGAAAGAGTGTCCAAATGGGATTTGATTCAACTCACATTGCCTACTAACCCTCGCTATCATAAAAGAGAATTAGGGTCCTATTGTATACAACAACATTCAGGGATGAATGAAAACTAAACTATCTCAACATAAACTCCAAGAGAACCAGTAGTATTTCTCTCTTCTATCCTCCTATTCCTCCTTCCTTTTCTTTTTTAAATTAGAATCTAAGAAGAAGTTGAACCACCATTAATTGCTTAATTAAAAGACTAACTAACTTTAGTTAGGAAAAGTAATAATTATAATGGTACCAAATAAATAATAACTACTAAAATCCTCAGTGACTCCCTTTAGTTCACATCTATCATAACAATCATAACATAAACATTAGTCAAGTAAAACACACCTCCTTGTGTCTCCCATAAACATATTCACTTTTGTTAATTTAAACTCATGAATTTTGAAATTACTTCAAAAAGTTAGCTCATATATCCAAAAATAAAATGTCAGCCCAAAAATCCCCTAAGTCAATCACATGCACACTGATATAATAAAAACCAAAAGCCAGCCTCAAATTTGATGCAACCTTCCTTGATCGGCCACCACCTTTATTTTCCCTAAATTTGGCTTTGGTTGTGGAGATCCCTAGCATAATCTCGATCACGTAGTCACCCATCTCAAATGCATCCGATAAGACACGGATTTGTAAGAGCCATTGGAGGGTGAGGAAGGGGCAACATTGGCTTTTCCTTTATCAAGGTATCAGGGCTTGCCCTCAACCTATTAAGCATCATGGAGGACTTCACCATGAGTGGTAAGGGGAAGCTTGGACAATGGGGTTCAAAGGTGGAGGAGGAGGCAAAGACAATTTGGTCCATCCATGATGTTGGGATACTGTCGGGGGGACAATCTCCTTCCATCCATCATTTTCTAAGACCTCAGTCAGAAGGAGACATGAGGAGGAAAAGGGATATCTGCAAGCTTAAGTGGCTTGGCAGCCTTTAGGCCTAGGTTGGACTATTCTCTACCCAATCCAATCAAATAATCCTGCATGAAACAGCTGACCAAGATCTTGTGAATAATCATCAAAATGTATGGAGAACCAGGGCCTTCTTGAGCCTCGGTTCCAATTACCTCTAACTATGTTTCCTCAGCCATGGCTAACTCAACTGAAAAAACTCATCCTACATGTGTGTGATCGATTAATCCAGGTCTTTAAATAGCCATACATGACAAATCTTAAAAAATATGAAATAGATTGGCCTCATAATGTATCGTATCATGCAACCAATCCATACAAATTGTTTAACTCTTAATCAATGAGTAGGGGTGAGACATGGTTCCGGGATATGTGAGGGGTTTGTATATAGAGAAACATGATATAATGAAAGGGAAAAGTTATGGTCAATAATTTCAAATGACAACAACAATCAATTGTAAAGAAACCAATAAAACCTCACAGCAATCCACACAAGACACTACCAATTTCATCTACTTTAACACATAAATTTGATCAGAATCAATCTCGTAACATGGAGTGAAAAATGAGTATGGGAGGTGACAAGGTTTGTAATTAGCGAAAGTGTTAATATAAGGAAGAAGGATGACATCGGGTTCATGGAATTAAATAAGTGATCCATTAAACATTCTGTGAAAGGAGATGCATCAACCATCAATCACTTGACTAAATAATAATTGTAGATGAACAAGTTCACTATTCATAATCAAATGTCCATCACAAAGGCTAATACAAAAAAATAGGCATCCCATAACTGAAAGGATTTTGTTTCCTTATTTGCACCTTATAACAATTTCCAAATAGTAGCCTTTCCACTTTGTTAACCATTGAAAACAACCATCGCCCATGTGTTTCTTCAATCCACAACTATACCAAAAGTCATGTTTTCAAATTAAAAATTAAGTCACTATCACTGCAATCGGCCTATCATTTAAATGCAATGATATTCATTAAATATATATAGGGCAGAAACCAAAGAACCAAGATCAACCTAACTCATATCGAGACCTCAAATATAAACAACAACCACTCTTAGACAAAGCTATGCACTGTGGGTAACTTGCCTAGGCAATGTAATATTGCCATTGTAAAAACACCAAGTATATTTAAAGAGATGGACCATATAATCGGCATGACAAAGCCTTGACAAATATTTAATCATCTTGCCATTGATGCCAATGGTTTGTTTGATTGATGTCATTGATTGATGTCAAGGATTGATTGATGTCAAAGGACTAATTGATTGATGATTTATGTAATATAATTATGTATTGTCCTTGATGAGAATGCATAGATGAAGATGGATCAATGATGTCATTGATACATGATGAAGATGGATCGATGTGGTTCCATTGATATATGATGCATTGTCTGAAAATGTATAGATGACTCATTATTGTCTTATCATACTGATATAGTACAAATGATGAACTCCAAAGTGGTCCCCTTATGGTGAAATCCCTCACGGGAAGTTATCGCCATGGATTGAGTTATCCTAGAAGAATGGTTAGAGGACCCATGCTCATATTGTCTTATCATGATTGAAGGTGTAAAATAGATGAACTCCAAAGTGGTCCCCTTATGGTGAAAGCCCTCACGAGAAAATGCTGATGGATTTGAGTTATCCTAGAAGAAAGGTTGGAGGACCCATGCTTGTAAGGAGGAATAACGAGATGAAGATCAAGGAAATGACAGAAACTACCCCAGATGGATAGTGCTTGTCATGCCATTTCTGGTGGTATGTGGAGTCACATAACTCCTCATGGTTTGAGAGTTAAGTGACATTATGAAGATGAAGGACTCCCACATGAAGGCTTCAAGCCCTCGCACAAAGAAGTCAAAGTGACCTAAAAGAAGAAATGATAAAATAAGGTGACAAAATCAAGAAGGAATATTTATGGGAAGTGGTTAACCCTAAAATAAGGAAAATAGGTCAAGGGACCTAGAAATAAGCTATTTATTCAAGGGTGGATTATTTAAATAATCAAGAGAAGTGACAAAATCAAGAAATGATAAAGTAAGGTGACAAATCAGAAGGAATATTTATGGAAAGTGAACCTAAAATAAGGAAAATAGGTTAAATGACCTAGAATGGGTTAATATTATTTAAAACCGATAAATTAAAGTAACAAATTCAAGGTGGATTATTTAAATAACTAAGAGAAGCTTTTTATTAAAACTAAGAAAAATGATAAAGTAAGGTGACAAAACTCTAGCGAATATTAAAATGCTAAAGTATTGGAGAACTTTCATTTATGGAAAGTGGTTAACCCTAAAATAAGGAAAAATAGGTTAAGTAAACTCCAGAAATGGCTTTAAGGACTCCAAAAATGGGTTATGACCTAAAATGATGAAAGTATAAATAAAATAGCAATGGTCTCTTTGTAGATCATCCCTTTGTGGATCAATGGAGCTTCAGGGAAATTATGTATTCGGCACAGGAGAGCTTTTTGTGAGAGTTTATTGAGCATTTTTGGTGTGGGAACACTTGAGGATATTGAAGATCTATAGGCGGACTGAGGTAACCAAGGATATCTAAGCTGAAATCTGAGGAAAGTGAAGAAAAGAAGGCCTAAAATGCAAGGAAGGATACCCTTGATTTGCGCTTTCTACAGTATGTTTTTTAGAGGTCATCTCACCATTTGCTATAAATTTGTTTCTATAATGACTAGATCCTAAAATTGCTATGCAAGTGAGAAAAACATAGCCAAGTAACGGTGGTTAAAAATTCATCTTGTGGGTCGCTGTAGTTTGGGAGTTACACTATCTGGAAAATAGGGTTCCAGTTACCCGAACTAGTCAAAATCAGGTGTTTTAAAACGCACCTATTCCATAACAGATCCAAATTACAGGACCAATTGTTGGTTATGTTACAGTCTTTAGTATTCTCTATAACATTTTTGTATATATTCATCAAATATTTTGTAGAGAGTATGTTTCATGCTGCCTCAGAATAAGTCGAATTCAAAGAAGGCGCCATTTTGCCACCCTTTTCGAGGTCTGAAAAGTCAAATGGAAGGAATTACATGTTCACACTGAAAACAAAATTGTGTTTCATCTTTATTCAGTACAGGTACAAAGCAATGATTATTTCAAGTTGGTTTTGTTGACTAATCCAAAACCAGGTCTATGGCTGAGACAAGCAGCTTGATGAGTTGTTACGACATGAGTGTGTGAAGAAGATGATGTTGGTACATATGATAATCTATTTGTTGAGCGAGTAGCTGACACATTATTTGTATACCCTGGTACATGGTTGGCCGCACTTGTTTATGGTACAAAGCTGGATCGTATGCCGTTTGGTACAGTTGGTGCATGGCTGATTGTTTATGCGCATTGATGGTCTGAGGATTGTTGCCCCATCCGCTTAGCCGAATGCACGCTGAGTTCTGCATATAGAGCTGCGCCTGTAGAGTTTTTACTCTATTCAGTTTGTTGTCGATAAACCCAAGGATTGTAGTCCCAAATAAAGAAATTGTACACATCTTGTGTTCTTTGCGTTCATTGTGGTACGGACTTGTTGATGATATATTGCTGATATATGCTACGATATGCACCTGCTATAACTTTGCTATAAATGATAGTCAGCCGAGTAATGAATAAATTTTGAATACATCTATTATTTTGCAAGAGGGTTTTTAGGAAAAAGAGTCTCATTAACCCCCTATGTGGTAGGTGTGTCCTACTCTTCTTAAAAAATGATCGATAAACATGATTAAACTCTGCAACCCAAACTATCCATACTATATAGAGTGCAGAGGTACCCCAAAAAACACAATGCAATATTTCCATTTTATCAAACCAAACACACAGTCACGAAAATAACTCAACCACAACAATCAATCTAACACAGTATTACTTTGATTTATCCCAACTATGATCAACTATGCTGTGGAATTTTAGGCTTAAACAATCAAACAATTATAAGGTTATAGTTCCCAAAGTCATCTGGTTCAATAATCGCTTGGCCCCAAGATAAAACCCATAGTTACCACGACCATTATCCATTTTGCAACAAACACAACGTGATACGAGAAACGCCAAACATTTTCACCACAGCTAAACATTCAAATAATCATGAATGTAAAAACCAACGAATGTGTATTTACCAAACAACTCGTCACTGTCCTAAAAAATCAACAACCTAACAAGTTGTGGCAATTATGCATACCCACGCATCTAATTGAATCGGGGAAAAGGCCCTTTCCATTGGCAACACTGAGATATCGACATAAGGAGAGTAACTGCGTTCTTTTAAAGTGTAACTGGTAATATAGGGTTTACCAATATTATAACCGAGCCAGTGACTATATACCAACTAACATGACTGTCATATGACCAAATGGGAAAGCTTGTTCTCAAAATTGTCAACAATTATACAAGCATCCAATTAAAAAACCGAGTCGTAAACGATGGGCTAGGCTGGTCTTCTTAAACATTTTTTAGAGTGGAGGGCCAAGGTTGTTCCATAGTCAACACAGGGAGAGATAATACTCTTTGTAATGGGAAAACCTCAAAGGCCACAGTAGATGTCACCACCACTCGTAACGGGTACAAATCACCATGTAAATATAATCAGTGCGAGGGCTCTAGTATGGCCTCGGAAAAGTTAAGATGAATACACGTTAGGTGGTAACCTCATTCTCACACCAAGCAGCCACTTTAGTGAAGACATGGACGCAGGGAAGAACATGAACTCATCATGACCCCGGTGGTAATCAACCAATGCCAAGTGAACAAACATACCCACCAGTAAAACCTTCCGACCATTAACCCATGAAAGCCAGAGGATCGATTTCGCGATGCGGTATGAAGATAGCTATCCACCCAAGACTAAAACAAAACCAAAAAAAAAAAAACAATGATAACAAAGAACTATCAACCAGGAAGACCAATAACCTCTACGAACTCAAAATTGTTACAAGAAGAACCATTCACTCTTCATTTCAAGAACCCAAATTTACACAGTTGCAATAACACTTAGGAAAACAAAAAACCCATACACCTAAGTTGATAATCATTTCATAACCAGAGAAAAATCACTTAATGGCAAAAAAAGGCATATTTGTAATCGAATTCCTTAAACGAGAGATGGTCGAGTGGTTCCTCACTACTAAACATCTGGAGCATAACCACAGCAGCAATATCGAACAATAGCCCGACTAGGATGCCGGCCAGTGGAAAGAGTAGCAGACGCAAAGAAATGCACGCCGCCCACCCATATCTCGTTTAACTCAACAGCATACAACAAATTCTATTAACATGATTCATCAAACGTGTATTGAAACCATCACCATATTAAAATCCAGTAGCATGATCACCATATTCCACTTCACACCATATAACTCAAACAAAATTGTATAACCATCAACGTCCATTACTTGGTAAAATGTGCCACCAACATTCAATATATCCAAATACACCATATATATATATCGACCACATAATCCAATTAATCATTGCAAAACCATTTACTTGTTAGCTAGGATAATTGTTAATTCTTTCATGCATGTGGCATAGTGAATATGATAACTTCAAATTCTCCTTGCAATTGTTTTTATTTTCCCATTATTCACATGTAGTATATTGGGTTCACAAATATTGGATTCCTTTTCTTTACACTCATAGTTTTTTGCCTTTCTCGAAAACTATCTTTCACGTAATTTCACTAACGTGTTTGTTTTGTAGGTGCTGAGCAAGAACAAATGACATTAATTAATAACATAGGATGTAGTAACATGAATAATCAACCTTTCAAAATCTCAACTCATACCAACAACAACAATCTCATCAACCATGTAAACCGCGTTGCACATCATCACAACATAAAAAATGAGCAGATCTAATCTTCAATAGAATTCAAGGGTCCCACCTACTAGTATTATTTAGTTTTATAATAATAGGTTTTAGCAACACTTTGTGGGCTAAACTTCGTTGACATTTTTAATCGCTGAACCAGGGCAAATCGCTAAAATTGTTTCCAATGATTAGAACTCAAACTCATGTGTTTCACCAACAAAAGGTCAAGAAGATAAAACTCATATGATTATGCAATTGTGGGGAAGTGAGCCGATTTAATGGAAAGATGATCGATAATTTGGAAATAATTCCATGAAAAGTGTTAAGTATGAGGGGTTTACCACCGTATGCATAATCATTTGACTCGAACCTACTCTCTAACCTTAATTAGAGGAAAACGATCTGTTCTTAAAACTTCGATGGATGAGGAAATGGCATGAAGCGGAGATAGCCGATTCTTTATAAGACAACAGTGAAAGAAGATAAAAAATTCAATTTTTCTTTCAGGGGGGGACATCGTAATAGTTGTTTAAGATTGATTGTTATCGACTAACAATGATTAGGTGAGGTCCGCTATAAATATTGAACAAGCAACGAACACGTGTTGATGGTTGTTGTCATTAATGGCGTTGAGATGGTGGCGTGATAAGAAGGATAAAACCCCTCAGATTCCGTGACGTAAAGCTCGAGGAACAACATTGAAGAAAACCGCTAAGAGTTTACAGAAGAAGGGAAGACAGGATCCACCGCTGATCCCATCCAAATCAAATGCCGACAACTCACGACTGGCTATGCAGGGAGATAAGCCATCGAGATTCGGATCGATTTCATAATGCAAAGAACACACGCAATAGAAACTCCGACCAAGCGATAGCGCTAAATCCCGACCGACCGAACTGCCGATCAACATGATCTAGGACCGGTTGATCCAACTTCACGTTTCTGTGACCACGCCACCCGTGGACACGTGGCACACCGAGAATGGCAAAAGTCGCGCATCTAACACTGCTCATGCACTTTAATCAGATATACGAAGATCTAACAACCACGGACGCCGCCAGAGGCATCGATTTATCGGTCTTGATATGTCAAGAACACTGCATCGTGAAACTCAAATCACATAGCGCGACGGCGATGTAATCTGAGCCGCCGAGCTAGAAGTGATCTAGACCATTGAATCACCGCATGGAGTATCGTGATCAGAATCGACACTTTACAATGTCAAAATCTCTGGACATCAAGAACCGAATCGCATTACGCTTATATCGCGACATAATTGTAGCCGTTGAACCGAAATTACTTCTGGATTGTTGATTCGACCAATATATGGAATTTTGTGTATCGCAATTTATATTATAAGTGAAGCTTTATATCTACCTACCAGCCCGATGGTGAACTCTACGATCTGAACCGGCGACGAAATCGGACGGAGGGTCATCGCTCTCACAGCTAATCGAGTATGATTTCCGTTAGTGAAACAAACTCATGACTGCAAATTAGTTACTGTCAGATGACGACCGTCGGTGATAGTTGTCATTGTTCTTGCCAAAGGAGATGGAAAGTTGAACCAGCAGCGTAATATATAAAAAAGAAAAAACGAGGACATTGTATAAGCTATGATCGAAAAAGAAATGAAATAGTAAGAAAAGGTGAAAGGAGAAGGAGTTAAGGATGAAGTCTGATTGATAAACAAAATGAAATGAATTGATATGAGGATTGGAGAAAAGGACAAACAGAGCAAATGAAATACAGAGAATAAGAACATAACGATTTGAAGAAGAGAATGGCAAAAAATGAGAAGTCAGAAGTAATGCAACAATAGGATAAAGAGTCAAGGTGAAAGCGTAACGAGTAGGAGGTAAGCAGAAAGGGTAATCCATAGAGCAAGTATAAGACAAGATTACGTAACAAAGCAAAATTCGGTTGTCCCATTTATCCAGAAAGAATTCTTATTTAATCATTAATCTTAGGGAGGTTGGATTCGGGAGGACTGTCCCTAAGTCTGGCAAGGGTGCTTAAACACGAAGTTAGAAGCCCATCCGGTTGCATCCAGAGAAACTAGGGTAGCGCGGTGGGTGGTGCTAGGGAATGCTGTTCTCTCTCAAGTTGAAGCCCCGTGTAACTGAAGTTGGTGGCCGAATAACAGGAGTTGTGTGCTAGAGAAAACAGAGTTTTGGTGCTCTCAAACAAGTTGCACTTTGTAAAACAGAGGTGTTCTCACATTGAGTTGGTGCTCAATTGTAAATGATGCAATAGAAAAAGACTCCTATTTCAAGAAGAAGAGGTTTTCTCCCTTATGGGCTCGCGGAAAATCATTGCCCTCTGTGTATTTTGCAAAATCGGGATGATCTTTTACTCTACTTCATCCATATGTTGTATGTTGGCTGATGACACATGAAGAAATTCAATAATTGTTTAAAAGGCATAAAATTGTTTAAGCTTATAAACAATCGATTCACCCCCCCTCCCTGTTTTAGCCCAACAATTGCATCGAGCCGGTTCCTATTTAAAGGTAGATCTGTGAGCTTAAATATGACAAGTCATGAGGGGACTTCAGCCTCCAAGCCCCTCATTGGCGTGGAAAAACAAATTTTTCCCTTCTAGAAGATTAAATCGAGAACATATTTAATGGCCTTGGGTGCCGATGTTTGGGATGCAGTAGAGACCGGATATACAAAGCCCACAGCTAGCCAACAAGGATGATAAGTTAGAATTTTAGCTTTAATTCTAAGGGAACGAATGCTATCTTAAATGGACTTGCTGAATCATTTCGTGCAGATGCATCTTAATATCACAAAGAAATGTAATGTCTAATTAACAGCTATGAAGGAAATGAGAAAGAAGGTGCTAAAACTTCAAACATACGTATTGAAATTTGAACAACTAAGATGAATGAAGATGAAACAATTAGCAAGTATTTTTTGGGGAAAGCTGAAGAACTTGTAAATGTCATGAAGGGTCTAGGTGAAACGCTTGATGACTCACTCTATCTCGTAAGATTTTAAGGTCTTGCCCGATAGTTTAATCCAAAAGTCTCGCAATAGAAGAATTAAATGATCTTAAACTCTATCCATTGATCAACTTCTGGGAACTCTAACCTATATGAAATGAGGATAAAACAAAGATAAATCCACATTTCAGAGAAGCTCTTCATGGCAGACACAATAATGCCGATTCGTAATTTGATGAAAATTGAGGCAAAATTTGTAGAAGATTAAAGCAGTTATTCGTGAAAATATCATGAAGTTGCCCCCAGTCGTTTTAATCGGTGGGAAGATAGGTCATTTTGCATCCAAGGCCTCATCAGAAAAGGGTCAAACTTTGATGATGAAAAGAAGTACAACACAAGAAATATGATAAGAAGAAAAGCTTGGTTGTAACAATGACAATTCCTCAGAAGAAAAAGACAGTGACTCATCCTGTGATATTATAAGACAAATGACTGCAGTATTCTGCTATGGCCAGATCAGAAAGACAAGATGATACTGACACCTAACTGATTGAAGAATGATAGACTAGATTAAAGAACATCCGATATCTGATGGACGAAGAGATATTAATGTCCCAGAATAGAATTGACCCATCACAGATGACACCATCCATTCATCAGAATTGATTGATCACATCCAGACTGATTCACCAACACGATCAATCTCGCAATACTGTATCATCAAAATCTGCCAAGTATAAAAGCATCAGAAGAATTAACCTCCATTCTAAATCAACAAAGAAATTCAAATTTTAAAGCTGGATTGGGATATGAAGAAGGATCAAGTAGTGATCATCCAAGTAACACTGATTCTATCAAGTTTGTCAAATCTTCAAACATTGACAACAATCACCCTGCAGAGACAAAGAAAGAAGATCAACCATCAAAATTGAATGAAAGGAAAAATCCCAGAACAGAATTTGTAGACCAGAAAGTTTATCGACCTCCTCAAAGAAGACAGACTTTTTCAAGGTACAAAAATTTCTTCTATGGTTATTGTTTCTTCTGCTCTAATTTTTGACACACAGCTATAAATTGTTCTCTAAGATTTAGATATGAACAATCAAGATACTCAATGAATAACTATCTACCACAACAAAGATTGAGACAGCCAAGAAACAAACATTCACAGATTATGACTCATGTGATGACTGGAAGAAGGACACAAGAGAAACACAACAACAGGTATGAGCATAAAAATTGTTATGATCTTTTATACAGTGAACCTGAATGCTATATCTGTCAAAATTATGGATATAAGGCAGCAAACTGTCACTTGAAGAAATACACCCCAGATCGGAACCTTACTGATGAAAATGTCAAAGTCTGGAAGAATAAAGTGGATGACAAATGTGGTCTAGCACTATCAGCCCAAAATAAACGGAATCCTTGGTATAATGATAGTGGATGCTCCAAACACATGACTGAAGATAGAAGTAAGTTTCTAACTCTAAATGATAGCAAATCAGGGAATGTAACTTTTGGAAATGATGCACCAGGAAAGGTGAAAGGCAAAGGAATTGTGAGTTTGAGTAATGGAAAA
>SNQJ01S0003144.1:265080-279197 GCA_010110895.2 Picea sitchensis | reverse complement strand
TGACTAAAAGGTTTCTTGTAATATAGTGGAAGGGCTTAGGGTGCCCTATTAGTGCAAATTATTATAAGGGCTTGTCCTAATAGAGCAGGTTTTGGAAATTATATAAAATGAAGAAAGATATAGTATTGTACTCTGTCATTATCATTTATGTTTAAAGTTTTGTATCGTGTAAATCTTTTAGTTTCTAACAAAATATGAATCTTTGTGTCTAAATTTCATTTTTGTATGTGTAATTTTCAATTTTTTTTTAATATATAATTTTTTTAGATATATATATATATATAAACGTGTCCTGTTGTCGAGGTCAAAATTTCATGTGTCGGACACTCGTATTTCCGTGTCCTCCATGTCCCGTGTCATCGTGTCAGGTGACTTAGATGACAAGGTTTGATGCCGAAAGATTTTGAGAGATGTCACCTCCTTAAAAGATTCCTTTGACATTAAAAAATAAAATTTAAGAACAAAATAAAGAACACACATGTGGAGTTTATTTTTTAATCTTTTTGAATTTATTTACGTCTTATCCATCTTTTTCTTATATATGACATTCATGTTCATACATAGTTCCTAAAAGTCCTCTTTATCTCAATGTTCCGTTTCTTTCACATAAAAATCAAGAATAGTGGAATACCAACAATGATTTTGTTTGACACAAGATTAGATCTTGTCTCACCTCAAGCGTGAATTATGGGTGATCACATAAATGTTGCTCATACATAGCCAGCATAGCCTTTGGGCAATCAAGAGGGTTGGTAATTAGACAATCTAGTCAAGGTATAGAAAGGAGGAGGTAAAAGGTGGATTAGAAGTAAGATCACATTCATTCTCTTCCTTCATTTGTTTTATAACCCAGTGTAAATTCACTTGTAGATAATCTACATAAAGCTTTGTGTTGATCCTCTTTAAGTAGCGTAATAAGTAGTTGGAAATAGGAGGTTTAGCTTCTCGATGACAACTTTAAAGAGAACACCAACCTGACATAAAAGAAATGAGGCCTAAGAAGATTAGATACATCATATGATACTTTTAATGATTTCACTTCAAACCAATTTCTAATGGACTTTCCACCAAAGAAAGAACAACAAATGTGGAGCGATAAGAGGGGAGGCTCATCTCTAGAAGCAAAAGACAAGATAGATTTCTAGTAAGTGATTCCTTCATCCTAATAGAGCTTGGCTCAAATCACTACCTAATATCTATTATGTTGGAGGTAAGTAGCAATCTTCTCAGCACCCCTTTTCAAGGCAAGAAACCTAAAAACCTTGTTGAACACCTACTTAACAGCCTCAGGGGCTAGAAATTAGAATAATGAAAAATTTCCAAGATCTTTTATAATACCAAGTTGATAGTTTAAGCACATATGAGCATATTCTTGTATTTGAGAGAGCAAACCTTCCAAAAAAATATTGGATTACTGAGAGGGGGGGTGAATTAGTAATAGCGTAATTATAATCATTTTTCTTCAAATGTTATATCAATGTAGAATTATTATCCAATAATGAGCAGTAAGAAATAAACAATCACACACATACACAGTACACCAGTGTTTTTAAGCACATATGAGCATATTCTTGTATTTGAGATACTGAAACCTTCCAAAAAAAAATATTGGATTACCGAGGGGGGTGAATTAGGCATACATGTATCTTTATGAATTCATTTTTCTTCAAATGTTATATCAATGTAAATTATTATCCAATAATGAGCGTGAAGAAATAAACAATCACACACATACACAAGACAATTCAAGAGCAAATGTGGAAACCCAAATCGAGAAAACCACTAATGTTTTTTCTATATGTCTTGAAGAATTACATTCATTGAAGCAATTCAACTTCTTTAGAGCCTTTCCAAGCAGAACTGGAAGGAGGCTCCAACCCCTAGGTTTCTCACAAAGTTAAGCAACCCCAGGGAAGTTTCCTTAACTTCTCCAATTCTCTCAAGCAACCGTATGAGGCTACAACCCCAATGTTCGGTTACAAACCTGGGTATACAACCACTGCCCTTGCCCCGCCCCACCACCTCAAGTAGTAGGAATGATGGAACCACTGCCACCATTACCGTGGAGATATACCATGTAAACCCTGCAGACCAATAAATCAAATCCATGCATCAACCTCAGACTTCAACCCATTCATAAACAAGTGCATCAAATCCATGCACCAACCTATAATCAACCAAGTATTCATAAACAAGTGTATCCAACCATGTACCTGGGTATGTACCAATCATGTACAACTACTCATCAACTATGACTCATCAATATGTACCAACATCATCAACTATACACCCTATGTATGTGCCAACTCATCAACTACTTGTCTCAAATCCTATGTACTCAAATATAAAAATTACAACCAAAAGACCTTATCAATTTTATCATTCAAATCTGATTTGTAGCTCTCAGAATAAGGACTTGGTGTATATGATCACATTCCCAAGTAAACCTTCCTTAACTTTAAAACAAGAGTTCAGTATTTTCATCAAACTTTCTTAGTCTCACATGCCTTAGTTTTGGATTAGTCAACAACCTAACTTGAAGTAATCATAACTTTGAACCTCAGTAATGTATAAAGATTTCAAACTAATACACAATGTTCTTCAAGCAGGTTTAATGCAACTCCTCCAAGTAGTGAAACTTGGAGCCTCTCTTAAAAGGAGTTATAGCAAAATGGTACACCTTGTTGAATTCTAGCTTATTCTAGAGAGCCACCTTTTAGAGTATATGCCTCGCATAAAATATTTGATGAAATGGATCTGAAATTGTTACACAAAGATACCATGATTGTACCCCAAACTACCACATTTGGTCTCAATCAATTTGAATCCTTATGAAGAAGTTATGACGCTTTACCCGAAACACCCCGACATTTTTACTAGTTTTGAGACCCAATTCACAAACCCTATTTTCCACGGAGTGTAACCCCAAAATACAACGCACCCACAGATGAATTTTTACCACAGATAATTTGAATATGTTTTTTCAATTGCATAGCAATTTCACGTCTGAATCCAATAATATAGAAAAAGTTATAGCTTAAAAATGGTGATGACCTCAGAATAACATACACCTTATAAAGCAACTATCAAAAGAATTTATCCTCCCTTGCATTTCGAATCTTCTTTCTTTCACCTTCACTCGTAATTTGGCTTCTAGATATCCTTATTACCCTCACACACATATAGATATTCAATATGCTCAAGTGTGGATCAAATGAGAGAGCTCCTTGCTTCTTATTTATACTCCAAGTAGCTTCCTTAAAACATCTTCAGGTCACTTGGCCCACTTTCCCTATTTTAGGTTTGGGTCCAATTTCTAATTTCTCCATTAAATTTATTATTGAAATAATTTATTTTGTATTCACTTGAATTATAATACACCTATCACTTCAATTTTATTATTTACTTTTAAAATCTCTTAAACCACTTTGACTACTTTGACCTTTGGGCTTCTAGATGACATATGAGGGTCCTCCAACTTCTCTTCGTAAGACCATAACTCTAAACGGAGGGAGTTAAGGTGGATCGCTTCTACATACCACCATAAATGGTATGACATGTACTCATCCATGTCAGTATTATCTAAAAATATCATAACTCATACCATTACCCATCAAACAAACTTGGGTCCATTACCCAAAACCCTGGTCTCCAACTTTTCGGCTATAACTCTCTAACCGTGAAAAAATTATGTGGATGTTCCTTATACCACTGGAAATGACATGACTATCCATCTAGAATATTATTACCTGACAAATTTAATTTTCTTCATCTCATTATTCCACAATTAAGCATGGGTTCTTACTCCACAAAGTACCTCCCCCATGAGGGCTTTCACCATAAGGGGACCACTTTGGAGTTCATCCATATTTACTTCTTTATAAACCAAGACAAAACAATAATGAGTCATATTTATTATCAACAATATTGGGTCCATTACCCAAACCTTGTGCTACTAGGTAGGTTTTTCCAAGGGTTGACATCAATGACAACCAACCTTAATCAACAATCTCCCTTTGGTATTGATGGCAACACTGATGCAATATTGAAATTATATCACTCATGCTCCCCTTTGAACCATGCCTTTGTCCCTTCTACATCTGATAAATCTCTCCCCCTTTGTCATCAATGGCAAGGTATCTTCCATCCTGGTTGTCTCCCATGTGATCATTCCTCTCTTGCAGCCTCGCAGGCCATCTAAGACATATAAGATAAGCATTCAAAAACATTCAAAACATTCATTTTGAGTAGAAATAAACTCCAAGTCTCTTTGCATATTCAAAGGCTTCCCAGAAGTGGTTTTGTAAAGATGTCTCACTTGTTCTTTTGTGTCTACATAATCAACTCATGTTCTTTCCTCGCAACCCTGCTCCCCTGTGAAAGTGATAATTTCTGCTTGAAATGTGTCATTCCTTGGAGTGCATCAATCGGGCTTTTGAGATATTGATAAATTTGTATTATCACAATATATAAGAAAGGGATCATCATAATCAACCTGCATATATGTCAAAGTTTGTTTCATCCAAAGAACATGTCTGCCACATAAGTTGTCATGGTAAATATAATTGGCTCCCACCAGATAGAGATAGCTGGCGATTGTTTCTCGCTTAGCCATGATACCAAACACTCACCTGGGTAGAACGCTTACTCACCCGGTGATTCGTTGGTCATCAATACACCCCGCCCCACCGTGACTGCGGTAGGCATTAAGGATAGATCTTTTCCTTTTGATACCATAATCCAAACTTTATGTTCCTTTGAGATATTCCGAAGATCCTCTTTACCAAGCAATACATGTGGGTTCATATTTGTTTTGAAATCGTGCCACCTTATCCATAATCAACAAGCATTAAGACTGGTTCCGATGTTGTCACATATAGTAGGCTGCCAATCATTGACCTATATTGCCTCTAATCATTCTCAATCATCATCTTTGCCTGTCCTATAACTGGTTTTTCATGGGAGTGATAACCAGTTTGTAATCTTCCATTCCGGAATCTCTTTTTAGCATTTTTCTGATATAATTTGGTTTGAGAAATAAAATTCCTTGGTTGCTTTAATGCATTCAAGTCCTTAAAAAAATGATAGTTCTCTCAAGTAACGACGCTTTGAAATTCATTATGTATGTCTTTTGTAAATTTTTGGCTTAACTCGGCTATCATCACTACCAAAATAATATCATCAACATAAACTTCACTAATAAATATTACTCAATTTACCTTATGTAGAGGTTGTTGTCTCCAGACTTCTTTTCTCAACCCTCACGTAGAGCACTTATTCACTGAGTACCATGCTCTAGGAGCCTCGCTTTAGACCATACAAAGTCTTTCTTTTTAATTTACATAATATAGTCTGTGGTTCTCTCATTAACCGAAATCCTTTTTATTGTTCAATGTAGACTCTTTCAAGTTCCCATTCTCAAAAGCTGATTTTTAATGGGCCCATCCGATATACTTTAACATTTTGAGCATGCATAAGCTAAAAGTAAACGGGATGTTTCCATTCTGGCAACTGGCGGCAAATGTCTATTCAAAGTCGTTTCCTTCAATCTGTGCATATCCTTTTACATACCAATCTAGCTTTGTTCTTGTAACATGTCCATTCATTCAATTGGTATTTCTAAAAACCCATTTTGTGCCGACACATTCTTATTCTTTGGTCTTGGAACCAATTCTAAGTGTCATTTTTCTCATTTGATCCAATTCTTCATCCATGACCTTATTCCAAAAATTCATCCTTTGTTGGTTTCTTCAAAATTGTTTGGTTTAATTGTAGATGAGAGTGCTAGGTGTGTTTGTCTCCGCAGTGAACGATTTTTCTTCTAGTCTCAACTCCTCGCATCTTTGTTTCCAATAACTGATCTCAAGGATGATTCTTCCTGCACTCGTTTGCTAGGTGTCTTTTGGAGATAATTTGTTGAACTTGCTCTTCTACTCTCTAATTCCATTCTCTTCATCTTCATCTTCCTCTTCTTCTTTTTTTTCATCTTCTCTCTTCAAAAAAGTTTCCTTTGATTTGTTTTCTTCCTTTGATTCTAGTTCCACTGCTTATCAATTGTTACATTGATGTTTTCCACAACTTTGTTTAATCTTAGATTGTAACACTTGTATGTTTTCCTTTGTACTTGAGTAACCAAAAAAGTATTTCATTTGTCCACACGAGTCAAACTTTCCCATTCTACCATCTTCTCTTTGATGTAGCATTTGCTTCCAAAACTTTGAAGTGCTTCATACTTGTTGGTCTCCTTTCCATAGCTCGTAGGGTTTTTTATCAAGGCTATTTCCGAAAGCATTACTGCTTTAATGTGGAATCAAGAAGGTAATCGCCTCGCGGTTCAAAAATATCTACAACTTTGAATCCATTATCATTGTTCGGTTTTCATTTTGTAATTGCCTTGTTCTTTTTCTTTTCAAATAACTCCATTCTCATGGAGGTGTCTCAAATGTGAGGGAGTTTTTATCGTTGTTGTTTCAGCATACTGCTTTTGAATGTGGATTGTTGTATGTATTGCCTGTGTTCAAAAAATATATGTCAACTTTTGAATCCATTATCATTGTTCGTTTACTTCTTTGTAATGGTTCCTATTCTTTTCTTTCAACAACTCCATTCTCTGAGGTGTCCTAGCTGACGGAGAATTGTCTTTTTTATTCCATGATTGTTGCAGAGTCCATACCCTTTGAGGTGAATTTCCTCCATTATCCGGCCTGCCATCGATTCCTTTTTTGGAATTCTATCCTACTAAACTATCAGATCTTGGAAATTTCAAAACTTTCCGAATTGTTCTTGAGAAAGCAAACCGCAGTCATTCTGTATAATCATCAACCAATAAATATAAAGTATCTCTCACATTTTAAGTCTTTTGCCGTAGTTATCCAACTAGGATCGCGAGTATGCACAATTTCCGCTGGTTTTGTTGTTGAATATTCCTTTGATTTGAACCTCGGCTTTGTTTGCTTTTCCTTGTTGGCAATGCTTTGCATAAAGTGTTGGTTGGTTTCGTGGATCCGCATTGACCGCTTCTCTTTGGTCAGACTGTTGATTGTTATCAAAATGTATGTGACCCATTCTTCTCGTACATAGCCAACTTTCATCTTCCTTTCCTAGACAACACTTTTCATTTCCAATTTCGCTTTAACACATATATGTTGCTTTGAGTTCTTGTACCGTAGTAACCACTGAACCTTCTTTCTTCTCGATAACTTCTATGGCACTCATTAATTCTTCTCGGAAGTCAACTTCATTTCTTCAATTTCTTTCTTCATATGTTTCTTCATATTCTTCTTTCTGAGTCTCTTTGTATCGTAGTCTTTAATGCCATGAATAGAACTCTCTATGTTTCATAATCACATCGACTTCATCTTGATTTGATGATGAGATGTCTCTTTGGTGTGCAAAATTCTTTCTTGAAAACTCTCTTTGTAGTTCTTTACCTTTATATGTTTGTTCCAAGATTTTGAGTAACCTCTATCATTTCTCTTTTTATGAGGACATTTGTTAGAAAAATGACCAATACCACCACAGTACAAACTAAAGGAAGCTTACCTCTATACCCACCGTCGATTCCCTTGTTCGGGCCTTTGACGGTTGGCCAATTTCTTCTTCATCTTCTGAGACGTCATTGTCGCTGCTATATTCTCTTTGTCTCTTTTCTTGCTTCTGATCTCCTTTGATACTTTGAAGGTTGCCTATTACATCTAGATTTTCTCCCTCGCTCAGCTTCATCTCATATGTCAGTGGAAGATTCCATGCACCATCCATGCTTATTGAGTTTAGATCTGATCTTTCTAGTGGCCGGGAGACATTCTGTGGGTTGAATTCATGTAGAAGAGATCTTAGTACCTTTTGAACAATTACAGATTCTTTTCGATTTCTTTCCCCAATCCTAAGGATTGTATCTACCGTTTATCGACTCGTAAGTAGCGTAGGCTACCATATCTTCATCTTCCTTCATTTTTAGTTGTTCAACCGGGACCAGAAGTTTGAAGTTTTGTTGCTTTGACTTTTGAATCTCCTTCATAAATATTTCAAGTTTTTGTCCCAAATCTCTTAGTAGATTTACATAGCCGTGCAACTTCAGGAATACTGACACCGACCATTCAAAAGTGCATTTATGGCTTTGGAATTAATTTCACCGACCATCTACAATTGATTGTCAAACTTGAAACTCTTGCATGTATATATATGTTCATCCAGATAAGCTCCAAAAGTATACTTTTTGTCCATCAAACCGTGGTATTCCATTTTTATAATGAAGCTATACTTCCATGATCTACCTTCGGTTAACCATCAAGGAACCTCGCTTCTCTAATACCAATTGTTGGATTACCGAGGGGGTTGAATTAGTACAGCGTAATTATGAATTCATTTTTCTTCAAATGTTATGGTCATGTGAATTATTATCCACAATGACCCGTAGCAAATAAAACAATCACACACGCATAACTACCGCTATGGAACCAAAATCAAAAACTAACAAATGTTTTTTCTTATATGTCTGAAGAATTGCATTCATTGGAAGCACTAACTTCTCTTTGTTTTCCAACAGAATCGAAGGACGCCCAACCCCTAGTTTCTCACAAGTTACAAACCTAAGGGAAGTTAACTCTCACTTTCCTCTGCTATTAAACTGGTTGGTGCAACCTAAATGTTCTCTCCTGGATATAACCGGAAGGTATACAACCACTGCCCTTTGCCCCGTCCTCGCCACCTTTAGTAGTAGAATGATGGAACCACTATCACACTATCACCGTGAGATATACCAATGTAAACATGTAATTCCAATAACTGAATCCATGCATCAACCTATACCTCAACCTCAGAATTCCAACTGTTTTATAAATAAGTGCATCAAACTATGCACCAACCCCGAATCAACCAAATACTCATAAACAAGTGCATCCAACCATAAAATTCGGGTATGTACCCAATCATGTGTCAACTACTCATCAACTATAAAACTCAATATAAAAATTCAACATCATCAACTACACCTCATGTATGTGCGCCTAACTCATCAACTACTTGTCTCTTAACCATGTACTCAACATGTACCACAAACTAAAAGCCTCATCAAATTTCATATCATCCAAATCTGATTTGTAGCCTGTAATAGACCGTGTATATGATCACATTCCCTCGCAAACCTTCCTTAACTCTAAAAACAAGAGACTAGTATTTTCATCAAACTTTTTTTTAGTCCTTCACATGCCTAGTTTTGGATTAGCCAACAACCCTAACTTAGTAATTAAGTAATCTCAACCTGTAATGTTCAAAGTTCTTTATGTGTTTAATGCAATTCTCCAAGTGTCACTACTTAAACCCTCTAAAATGAGTTATAGCAAAATGGTATACCTTTCTGTTGAATTCTCGAATTTATTCTAGAGAGCTACCTTGTAGAACGTACAAGCTAATGCATAAAATATTTGATGAAATGATCCCAAATGCTTACACAAAGATACTACGACTGCACTCCTAAATCCAACACATTTAATTCCATCAATTTGACTGCTATGAAGAAGTTATGAGGTTTTACCCGAAACACATGGGATTTTGATCAGTTTCGACCTAATTCACAAACCCTATTTTCCATGAAGTGTAACTCCCAAAATACAACGCACCTACAAGCTGAATTTTACCAATTATACTTTGATATGTTTTCTCAGTGGAATAGTAATTTCACGGTCTAAACCATTATAGAAAAAAGTTTTAAAATGGTGAGATGACCTATAAATAAATACACCTTAGAAAACACCATCAAAAGAATTTATCCTTGCATTTTGGTCTTATTTTATTCACCTTCACTCAAAAATTCTTGGCTTAGATATCCCTTTGGTTACCTGCATTAACATAGATATTCCACATGCTCAAGTGTGATTCAAAATGAAAGATCCTTGCCTCTCATTTTATATTCTCCAAGTAGCTCCTTTAAAAAACATCTCTAGGTTACTTGGCCTTACTTCCTTATTTTAGGGTTAAGTCCACTTCTAATTTCTCCATTAAATTTGCTATTGAAATAATTTATTTTGTATTCACTTTAAATTATAATACACCTTAATACTTCACTTCTTTATTATTTACCTTTTTAAAACCTCTTAAATTTTAATTACTTTGGACTTTTGGGGCTTCTAGATGACATATGAGGATCCTCCAACTGTAAGGCCATAACTCTAAACCGTGGTGAGGGAGTTATGGACGCTCTGCTATACCACACAAGAAATGGTATGACATGTACTATCCTGAATAGTATTATCTGAAAATATATCATAACTCGCACTACCTATCAAACAAACTTGGGTCCATTACCCAAAACTCCTGGCCCCAACTTCTCATGGCCATAACTCTCTAACTGCGGAAGAATTATGTGATGTTCCACATACCAATCGAAATGACATGACAAGAACTACATCTAGGATAGTTTTCTCCCCGAAAATTCACTTTCCTTCATCCATTATTCCACAATTAAGCATGGGTTCTCTTACCCACAAAGCATCTTCCCATGAAGGTTTTCAAATTAGCGGGACCCAATTTGAGTTCATACATATTTACTTCTTTTATAAACCATGACAAAACAATACGAGTCATATTTACATCAAACAAACTTAGTTCCACTACCCAAACCTCAATCTCCAACTTCATGGCCATAACTCTCTAACCGTGAGGGGATATGTGGCGCCTCCACATAACCACCAAAAATGATAAGGACAAGCACTATCCATCTAGATATTTTCCCTGACAAATTCAATTCTCTCCTTCATCTCATTATTCCACAATTAAGCATGGGTTCTCTTACTCCACAAAGTGTCTTCCCGTGAGGGCTTTCACCATAAGGGGACCACTTTGGAGTTCATCCATATTTACTTCTTATAAACCATGACAAAACAATAATGAGTCATATTTACATCAAACAGTATTGGGTCCATTACCCAAACCGGCTTTCTTCAAGGGTTGACATCAATGACAGCCAACCTTAATCAACACAAAATTCTTGGACAACACCTTATTTGAGCATTCAAGCAAAAGTCAAAGCCAGGAGGAAATTTTGTCCAAAATCATATCTAGAGTGAAAATTCGGTTCGTATAAAAGCTCTTGCTAGCAAGGAAAACAACCCCCATTCATTCAATTGTCCAAGCAATGTCAGTATATGTTTCGACAAATTTAGCAACCCTAATTAAGGCAATCAAGGAATTGGAAAGGTTGGAAAAATATTTCCTTTAAAACATATTCTAGAAAGTTAAAAAATGATCATTGTCACATGGGGCTTGTAGGTCGATGAAAGCAAGTGGTTGTTATTGTTAGAAAAGTGGGTGTGCTCGTTTAACCATAGACAATATAACAATATTGTCACCCAACCATAGGCACAAATGCCACCCCCAAGCACCTTAACCTTGACAGAGAAGAATTCTGGTAGAAAATCAATAGCCAACCAAGGCTAATGCACCAAGCAAAGATAACCAAGACTGATCAAAAAGTCCAACCCAGAAAGACCAAAATTACAGGTTTGCAATAACTGCAGCTGCATCTACCCTCCAGACTTACGCACGAGTTGTGTCCTCAAAATGAGCTTTGGCATCCTGTATTTATTCTGCTCCTCCTTAGCTGTCTGGGTCGACTTCTCATTCTGGAGGTTAAAAACTCAATATTAAATATTTCCTTTAGCTGACTTGTCTTCTAGGGTTATGTCCACTGCTTTAGGTTTTCTTCTTGCTTCTTGGAATGTTCTAGTCTCGTCAAAGGTTACAAGTGGAGGTTAATACCTCTCGTAGCTACCATAATATCAACACTCCCTCCTAGCTAGGGAGGTATAAAATTCAATGGCCTTGAGCACAAACAGACCATTCAACTGGTAGTATCATCACTATCCAACTAGATAGTCTCCCTTCTCTATAACAATCATATCATTTGATATCAATCTGCATAAACAATATCATGATACAAACTGAGTCATCTGGGCCATTCTTCCACTCACATATGTGAGATCTGGAAGAGCATCTGCCCTAAGAAGGTAAAACATCAGCCATGGGCTATCTCGACTATTCTTCTTAAGCATAGAAGAATAACTTTCCTTGATTTTTGAGCCTGGACCATCCACCTAACTGGGCCATTCCTCCAGCACTAATCATAGTGCAACCTGGAGAGAATGAGTCTGCCCTAGGGAATGCCTGTCCCTAATTGTTGAACCTGGACCATTCACCTAACTGGGCCATTCTTCCGACACTAATCATAGTGCAACCTGGAGAGAATGAGTCTGCCCTAGGGAATGACTGTCTGGACCATTTCCTAAGGAAATGACTGTCCTGCACCAACCTCCAAAATGGACCATTCTTCGAAACGGCTCACAGCTATGAACTTCAAAAGAATGATTGCCCGACAAGGCAGACCATTCTACTTGACCACTACTCAGAGTGACTTCCAAGAAGCATGATTGTCCTAGACCATTCCCCCACACTGGCCACAAGGGGAATCAATGTCTATGGTACATCAACAATCTATCAGACCATTTTCATTACGAAAATGACTGTTCGATCTGGACCATTTTCCAAACTAGAAAATGTTTGTCCGTCAGAGATCTCAAACCACTTTCTGAACTGGAAAGGAACTGCCCATGAATCAATAAGATATATCAGTGCTCCCTCCCAACCTGGGGAAACATCTCTTCCCTTTCAGCTAAGAGAGTTATCTCCATGAGCCCCATCTTGTCCCTTAAGTATGCAAACTTTATTTTGGACAAAGGCTTTGTCAAAATGTTTGCTACCTGCTCATCTATGGAGATATACTGGAGTTTCACTTCTCCTTCCTGAACTTTATCACGAATAAAGTAGTATTTGATCTCAATATGTTTCGACCTGTCATGAAACACTGGGTGTTCGGATAGCCTTATACAACTTTGATTGTCACAGTATATTACAGTCGAATCTGGTACTTGATCAAATAATCCAAAAATCATCTTCCTCAGCCATACTGCTTTGGTACATGCCTCACATGCTACGATATATTTTGCTTCTGTTGTGTTGAGTGCGACAGACTTTTGTTTCCTGGCCCATGATATCATAGTAGAGCCCAAGCTGAAACACATCCCTGAAGTACTTCTTATGTCTTTTGCACTCCCTGCCCAATCTAAATCTGTGAATCCATGAAGTTGTATATCACTGGATGAAGTATATCTTAAACCATAGTTTAGCATCCCACGAATATATCTTAGAACATGCTTTGTAGCTATCCAATGCTCATGTCTGGGTTCTACCTGGGGCTGGAATTGGCTTAAGGTGTTTACAGCAAAGCAAATATCTGGTCGAGTATTTACTAGATACATCAACAACCCAATCAATTGTCGATATAGGGAAGGGTCTATTGGATCAGAATCTGAGTCTTTTAATTTTCTTATATCTGTGGTCATAGGATTGGCCATGGATTTGCAATCCATCATTCCAAATTTCTGAAGAATCTTTACTGCATACTTTCCTTGTCCAAGGAAGACTTCACCACGCTTTTGCCATACTTCTAGTCCCAAATAATAGTGCATGAGACCAAGATATTTCATATCGAACTCAGAAGCTAGTTCCTTCTTACACTGGGTGATGAGAGACTCTGCACCTGTCAAGAATAAGTCATCGACATATAGTAGTAGAATCACAGGTGCATTGTTCACAACTTTGTAGTAGAGATTTGGATCTGCATGACTCTTAAAGAAACCAAGTCTTATTAAGTAGTTGTCTATTCTGGCATACCAAGCTCTTGGAGCTTGTTTGTTCCATACAAGGCTTTCTTTAATCTGCAAACATGAGTATCTATGGAATGTACTTCAAAAGCCTTGAGGTTGTTCAATGTATACTTCTTCAATTGCTCCATTGAGGAAAGTTGTATTTGCATCCATCTGATGTAGACTCCATCCCATGGAGGCAACAAGAGATATAATGGCTCTAATAGAAGTATATCTGGAAACAGGAGCAAAGGTTTCGTCGTAATCTTCTCCCTCCTTCTAAGAGAACCCTCTAGCTACGAACCTTGACTTGTATTTGTCCACGCTTCTGTCTGTTGCATGTTTGATCTTATAGACCCATTTTGAAGTTACCACTGATTTTTCTTTGGGTCTAGGCACAATTTCCCATACGTCATTTTT
>SNQJ01S0003144.1:238700-255443 GCA_010110895.2 Picea sitchensis | reverse complement strand
CCCTTCCTTTGTTGTGGAGTAACTTGAATCTGCTCAGATCTGTCTTTTAAGCCACGGCCTCCCTCAAGCTACTCTTTTGTATGAGTTTTATCCACAGAAATTCTGTGTGTAACTTTGGGTGATTGATTTGTGTGAGGGTTTGATTGTGAGAAGTTCTTGTGGTCCTATCCCCTTTGGTGGCAAGAAAGTTTATTCATATCCTGGCAAGAGATCCACCTCATATGGTGGATTTATGAACTGAACCTTGTCTGAGCATAATACAAATGGTTCTACATCTCTTGTGGTTGCTGTGACTTCTTCAGAGGTAAGGTTTCAGGACAAGGTAAGCTACCTGCTTATCACTTCCAGATCTGGACTTTGTTTTGACTTCAATACTGTTTGATCTATTTAGTTTTGTGTATCAGCGATTAGATCTGAGCTATATATTGAGTTTACTTTTGTCTCTATAGTTGATTTACTGTTTATGATCAGATTGGTTTTAGATCTGCAGATCTGTGTAATGTTTTGAGTTCAGCTTTATAGATCTGATTCACTGTCTTACTTTTATCTATATCTGTTCACTGTTCTAGCAGTAGAGTTCTTGTTTTAACTTCTGAACTTTAGATCTGAGTTTCATTTCTGATTATCAGCTCTAGTTACTATATTCACTGAGATTATAAATCTGAACTACTGTCTCACTTCAGATCTCCTAGATCTGTACACTAGTTAAGTGTCTGAGTTTTTATTTCTGAACTTTAGATCTAGAAATTGAAAAGATACTACTGTTTTGCTTTACTGCCGTAATTCTAACAGTTGGGTCGTACAGGACAGTCCGTACAACAGATTGTGGGCACACTTTTCAAGGTGCAGTTTTCTGGGCAGGTCATATAGCAGTACAGACTGGCACATTTTTCGAGACATAAATTTTTGGGACAGTTTTGGGTGCTGTAAGGTATTTTTCTCTTGGCTGGAAATTGTATTGTTGCTGCTGATATGTACTTTCCTGAAGCTGAATAATAAACCTCTCTCTCTCATTGGGTTTCCCCTTTCCCTGGCATTGCCTAAATTTCTGAGTTTTTCTGAGTTGAATGGTTGTTGTTCATTGTGTTTATTCCGCTGCAAAATTGTTTGGCAATGTGTATTTCTGCTTATGGTAATTTTTGAATGTGGGTTTAGACATTTCAGAGTTCATAGATGACTGTTATCTCTAGGTTGCTAAGAGTATGACAGATTCTAGTACTTGTTGATTTTGTCATTTAAATTTCTACAACAACAATGTGATTTTCCTTCTAAGTGGCAGCGTTGACCACATGTTGATCGGGCAGCTGCATGTGATTTTTTGTCGATCCAAGGGGAAGCCATCCAAAGTATGAAGACATAGATCATGATCCACGTGTCCATTTTCTTCAAATCAGTCTGCAAATATCTAGATGAACGAGCAATTACCATATCGAATTACTTCCTATAAAAACTGGTAAAAACGACTTTCCAACACTTAAAAATTGCTAAATAATAAAAATTAAAATAAAATAATTAAAATACCTTTTTTGGTTTTATTTAGCTTTGGTGGAAAAAATATAAGCAAAATGGAACAAAGGTGAGGGAAAATAGGGAAAATATGGCCGAAATATCGTTTATTTAGGTGGCTTTTTAGCAACAAAATGGAGGACTGACATCTCCCCCAATCAAAATGGTATCTATCTCCTTTTTACAGGGTCCTTGTTGCTCTCAAGAGGACATCTACATTAGATGTAGACTCTCTTTGGATTGGTTGCCTTGGTTTCTGCATGAGTACTTTCACCTTCAAAATTTGATTTTTCATCTTCAATGCCTTATGTTGCTCTCAAGAGGACATCTACATTAGATGTAGACTCTCTTTGGATTGGTTTCCTTGGTTTCTGCAGGAGTACTTTCACCTTCAAACTTTGATTTTTAATCTTCAATGCCTTATTTTGCTTATACCATCGGTAAGTTTGCTTTACAATGAGGTCATTTTCCTTTTGTAACTTCTCATTTTCCACTCTCAACTTTTCATTCTCATCAATAATCTTCATGCTTTGTCCAGTGAGCTTCTCATTTTTTGTTTTTACATATCTTTCCAGCACCTTTATCTCCTCAATCTTTCTTTTCAGCATTCTAACTTTCCTCTTCATTTTATTCATATCTATTTCTGAAAATGTCATAGGAGATTTCTCTTTTGGATCTTGAGGAGTACTTTGCTGAGTGTTGGAAAAATCTCTTCCTTCAAAAGGTGATTGTTCCTCTTGTTCTTTTGTGTATATGAATGGTGCCTCTTCCTTTGATGCCTATGTGGATGGGTTCCTTTCCTTTTCTTCCAAAGATTGAATGTAGTCATATAAGATTTGTTGTTCCTTATCAATTTCCAAAGGGGATGTTGTAGAAGTAGAAAACCTTGTTCTTGGTTTTTTTTAGTAGCACTTATAAACACTTGTTCTCTTTGATTGTCTTGCTCCTTTTGCATAAGAACTTCCGAAGAACACCCTGTATAAGCTATTCGAGTTTCTCAAACAGTGATTTGATGGCTTACAAAACTCATATGAAAACCATGATATTGCAATTTGAACATATCGATGCTATTGTTTATTCATGAACAGACTGGAAATGAAGACGTCTCCCATAGCAATTCTGATAAAAGCATACCTGGTTTGAACCCTACTCTCATTAACACACAGTTAGCAACCTGTATTGTTGAGAAGTGACTTTGAATTCAAGGAAAGGATAGTGTAGCCTCTGCGCAGATATTGATTCTATCTAAAGGACTGAGTATATTCAAAAGAAAGTTTAAGACAGATAACCAAGCCTGCATTTATAAGAGTCATAGAGACCTAACTAACTTAAGCTAGACTCTACAAAACTGGACAAAGACACCTGAATTATCCCAGCTTTAAGATTGTGTCCGGTTCATCCATTGCTTCTGCTTCCTGGTTCACAGCGGCTTCCAAGTTTCTTGCATTCTTGACAGGTTGGTTGACTTCCTTGAACCCAATGGAGGAGTCATTTGTGGTCTATTGATTGTCTACCATATTCCTTTCTCCCATCTGATATCCCATCCACTTCAGTTGTTGTCCTTGTCTTCTAACTGTCTACGCAATCAGGGTAATTTCTTTGTCCTTTTCTTCAATAGTTTCCTTCAGCTGGTTTTCTAATGCTGAGATTCAGAGATTCTGTGAGTGAGTTACCTTCCTCTGAGCCCTTAAAAGATCGTCGACCCTGCTCCATTTGCATGAGTCGCAGTTGCAAGCCTGTCTCCTCATCGTAGTTTGGTGTTGTCGTCGCTGCTTCTGATTTCAAAGAATTGCTTTTTGGATGGAATGTTGCTTCAAATGCTTTGTAAGATTAGAAAGAGGACTCTTTGAGCACGTCCCGGCTACAGTTTTAATTCTTCTATCTTTCATATTCTTGGGAACGTTCGATCTTGTTACGATTGTCCTGTAACATCTCTGATCCATGTGATTATTTGAGTTTGGGGCTGATCTAATGAGATGAGCCTGATTTCTTCCATATGCCTTCATGATTACTTTCCTTAAATCATTTTTTGCATGGGTTTCAGTAGGAGATTGTGAACATGCCATTAAGTGGATATTCAGCCACAGCTGATGCAGGGTGTACTGAATTTGGGTTTGAGGTGACTGGAAGTTGTTGCTTCGAATGAAGTTGAAGATTGCGAATTCTGCGAAAGGGTTCCGGATCAAGTATGCAGATAACCCATTTTGGTTCGTGATTGTCATGATGTAATTATGGTAAAGGTTGGTTCCTTGGCACTCCATTGAGAATCAGTATCCCTTGGTCCAATTCCCAAGCATTCTTTGCCAGTTGATCCGCTATGTTGTTTTGTCTTCGAAGAATATGGTAAAATTTTATAACCGATATGCCTCTGCTTTCTTCCAATATTCTTTCTATCATCCTTCGCTGGCTCTGGTGCTGAGAGTTGAGCTTTGAGCGCAGAGATCTAATAGTGAGTTCAGAGTCTCCTATGACAATGGCCTCTCTGATTTGGAAAAAATTTAGCAGTTTAGCGCCCATGAAAGTTGCTAACAGTTCTGCGTGGTTGTTTGAAATTTTTCCCAACCCCCATTCATATTGAGATTCTTCTTTACTTTCCGAGTCGAAAATAAATCCTCCAGCTCTGGTGGCCCCTGGGTTTCCTCTAGATGCACCGTCGAAGAATAGGATTTTTGCTTGTTGCTTTTTCCTCCATGCCGAAAATTCCTCGTTTGCCATTCTTGATTTATTTTTGTATGAGAAATGGCATGGGTTGGTGATACTTTCTAGTTTATTATTTTTACTATCCAGTCTTTTTCTTGAGAGTCCCACTTGTTCCATTCTTCCGTTTGCAGACCTTTGGATCGCATAACCTCGGATAGGAGGCTGCAGGCTGTAGAGAAAATCTTTTGAGGAGTTCACAGTTTATTCTGAAATATGGCTTTGTTTCGCGCAAGCCATATTTCCCAACAGAGGAATTTTGGGAGAGCTTTCCATATTCTTTGAAAGGCGGGTTTCTTACTGAAGGATCCTGTATATCGGTTTTTCCAATTTGTGAATAGGTCCTTCCAATTTGATAGTTTGTTGTAATTTGGATAAAGAGTTTGATACGATAATTCCCATACCTGTGCAACAAATTTGCATTCGAAAAAGAGGTGGTGTGTAGATTCAGTTGTTTCTCTGCATAAAGTGCATCTGGATGGGCCTTGGATTCCTCTTTTTGACAAGTTTTCAGCTGTGAGAAGCTTGTTGTGCACCATCACCCAGCAAAATGCGTTTATTTTTGGTAATGAATCTCCTTCCCATATGAATTTCCATGTTCTTGATTTGGGAGGGCCTGGATTTTCTTGTATAAGAAGATTGTAGCCTTCTTTGACTATGTAAGGTTGATTTCCCCATATTCTGTCATCTTCCTTGTCTTTATGTATCGGGGCGCATCCTGCTAGGTTTTTAATCAATTCAACCATGGGATTTATAAGATGATCCGGGACAGGGGGTTGACACCAGTCTACCCAATTACACTCATCTGTCCACTGAGAAATGTCTGCAAGAATGTTTATGCTGTGAAGTTTCCCCCATACCATGAGTTCTCGAAATTCATCTTTGTTGCCCAGGGGAGGGTTCCCCATGATACTGTCTTCCCACAGATTGATTGTTTGACCGTTTCCTAGGTGCCATGATAGTTTATATTTGATTAGGGGGAAAACAGCTTTGAAAAGTTTCCAGACTGAGGATCCATTGATATTCCTAAAGGGTTTGTCTATTCCTCTTTTTCGCTCTTTGGTTAAGTAAATTGAGCCAATTGCTTCTCTCCACCATTCTTGTTTGTCGGTTATAAATCGCCATACAATTTTATCCCCCAGAGCTATATTTAGAAGGGCTGGGTCACAAATTTCCAGGCCTCCTCTTTCCTTCTGCATTTTCACAGTTTTCCAGTTGATTAAATGATGCTTCTTATTGTTAGTTTTTCCACCTTCCCAAAGGAATGTTTTTATTAGCTTGGCTATTTTTTCCATAATTCCTTTCGGAGCTAAAATAGTTGAAAGCTGATAAATTGATAAAGAGGACAGAACAGATTTGATAAGAATTATTTTTCCAGCTGGGTTGATCCAACGGACTCCCCAATGCTTGATCCTTCTTAACATCTTTTCCAGAATTGGATTCCAATCTTGGGCTTTGAGGTGATGAGAGGAGATTGGCATTCCGAGATATTTGAAAGAGGAACGAATTTGAAGATAGGGGAAACCCAGAATGTTGGATAACTCTCTGAGCGTGTTGTCCTGGATATTCCACCTGTAAACTTCGCTTTTATGATTATTAATTTTTCCTCCTGAAGCTTTCAGAAAACTCTGAAGAATATGTTTGAATCTTCTAGCAATGATTGGTGGCGCCGCCCCAAGGAGAGTGGTTGATCTCCTTTACTCCTGGTCCGAACGATAGCCCTGGTAATTTTCCTATTCTTCTTTAATGCTCTAGTCTGCTACTTAAGGTTTCTACCACCATTATGTATAAAAGAGGGGAGAGGAGGCAACCTTGTCTTACTCCTCTGCGGGCCTTAAAGAGGGGGGTTGATCTATCGTTCACCATTGGAGCTATCCAGGGGGCTTCGATGCAGGCCTGGATCCATTCTTTGAATTGTTTGTCAAATCCAAACTTCCCCGTGACTTTGTAAAGAAAGGAATGCCTCACCCTGTCAAATGCATTTGCCATGTCAAGCTTGATGACCATCCCTTTGTATTTTTTGATTCTGCTTTGAAAGATTGCCTCCTGGACCAGGACAATGTTGTATATTATTTGTTTGTTCACTAAGAAGCCTCCTTGATTGATGGAGATAAGAGATGGAAGAAGATGCTTAAGTTTGTTCGCAATTACTTTGGAAATTATTTTGTATGAGGAATTGCATAATGAGATAGGGCGGAATCGAGAGGAGGGATTAAATTCCTTGGATTGGTCGCCCCGCCCACTTTCTTTTTCTTTAGGGTGTAATTTACCATTTTTTTGAGATCTGTTTTGATAGTATCCAAGAAAG
Source organism: Picea sitchensis (assembly GCA_010110895.2). Classification (NCBI taxonomy): domain Eukaryota; kingdom Viridiplantae; phylum Streptophyta; class Pinopsida; order Pinales; family Pinaceae; genus Picea; species Picea sitchensis. Next base: position 248,932 of record SNQJ01S0003144.1, on the reverse strand, counting down.
CCCTATAGAAATGAAATGTGAAACTATCAGGCCCCGGGGCTTTGTCTTTTTCAAAGCTCCAAACAACCCTTTCCAATTCTTCTTCAGATATTTCTTTTAATCAGGTTTCATTATCTTGTCTAGATATTTTTCCTGTAAGATGTTGAGTCATTTCTTCTTCATTGCTTGTTGTATCCTCATCTTCATCTTCGGTGAAAAGGGTTTTGTAGTGTTGATAGGAAGCTTCTTTGATTTGTGCATAATCTTCGAGAGTTTCCCCTTCATCATTTTGGATTTTGGTGACTGTGTTCTGTTGCTGTCGAAGTTTAGCTTGTTTGTGGAAGAAGGCAATATTTTGATCCCCTGCTTGGAGCCATAGGATTCTCAATTTGAGACGCCATTGCTCTTCTCTCCTGAATGCTTCATGCACTTTAAGATTTGCTTCTTTTTCTCTATTTAAAATTTCCTCATTTACTTCTCTGTCTTCTATTTCTTGTTGAATTTGCGCCAGCATGCTGATCTTGGCCTCCCTATCCTGATAAGGGGGGGCAAAGGAAGATTTGGCCCAGGCTTTTAGCGTCGTTTTGATGACTCTGAGCTTGCTTTCCCAAATATAATTAGGGGAGCCTGAGATATAAGTGTTCCATATTTGATTTACCAAAGAACAAACTTCAGAATTATGCAGCCAAGCAGGGTTAAAGCGAAAGGGGATAAGGCCAAGATTGGTTGGAAGAGCAAAAGATAAGGAAATAGGCCTATGATCCGAAACAACAGAGGGGAGAATTTGAGATGTGATGGAATAAGGGAGGAGAAGAAAATTGTTGTGAATCAGGAAGCGATCAAGGCGGGCTGCAATGAAGTTGGTACCTGATCTTTTATTGTTTCAAGTGTATTTTCCTTTTATTGGTTTGACGTCCATCAAGTCCCAATCTGAGATGAGGTCGTCCATTTGTTCCCTTACTGAGTCCCTGACCTGAATGCCTCGTTGCTTTGCATTACTGCTCAGGGTTGTGTTGAAGTCACCAGCAATAATAGTTGTCTGAAGTTCTATTTGATTCTTCATTTGTGAGATGGAGGCCCAACATTCTTCTTTTTTTGATTGTCGTGTTGGGATGTAAATGTTGAATATTGACAATTTTTCTCCATTTTGATTGTTTTTTAGGATTATGTGAAGCCAATGATCTGCTCGGTTATGGGCCTCGAGGGAGAACAACAGAGGGTCCCATAATGAGAGTATTCCCCTAGAGGCACCACGTGAACTGATTGCCATTCCTTCACTATTTGGGAATGCTTTCTTCCTTGTTTGTAAGGCAATTGATTCTTCCAATTTGGTTTCCTGAAGAAGAATGATTGTTGATTTTTCTTTCTTGATTAAGTCTCACAGAGCCTCGATCTTTGGTTTACTACCAAGGCCCCTACAATTCCATGATATTATTTTCACCATCATTTAGAACTGGTGGGTGGTTTGTTCCCCTGATGGTAACCAGTCTTCTGTTCTGTTTTTTTTCCATTGTTCTTTTTCCCTATTTTGTCGAGTGAGACTTCTATAGAATGTTGTTGCCCCATGGCTTTTTCTTTACTTGCGTTCTCGTCTCTGGATTCTTTGTTGGTTTTCCTTCCGACTTTTTTCCCTGTTTTTGTTGATTTTTCTTCCTATGTTGTTGTCTTTCTTTTTCCTCTGCTTACTATCAGGTTTTGAGATTGTTGTTGGATCTCTGTGTCCGATTCTTCCTTGCTTATTTCTCCTTCTTCCGATTCCCCATCTTCTTCTATTCCTTTTTGGATCACTTCTTGTTGTTCTTCTTTTTCCTGTTGGTTTTGCTGTTCTCTGGTTTCATCATTTTCATCCTGCATTTCTTCCAATATTTGATACGTGTTGGAAGTTTCCACCGTGTTTCTTTGATTCGGCGGATTGTTCTGCTTTGTTATGACTTTTCTGGACAAGGGCTAGGGGGAGCTTGTTGGGGGGCTTTTGATACTCTGGGAGGAGGGTCGGGTTTACCAGGGGGGGTTCCAGAATTAGGTTACATTTTTACTATTTGCCATCCATCCTCAGAGATTTCAGGTTGTTCAAAATGGGTCTGGGGCTGTTTTGGACAGTCTCTGGCAAAATGACCATAATCATGGAAAATTTTACATTTAAATGGGATTTTTTTGTAATCTACCTTCTCGATATGGGACCAACCGTCTAGGGTCAGTTTAATGGCTTCTGGTAGGCCCTTTTCTAGGTCTACTTCCACGCAATTTCTAGCACAGGAAAACATGGGGGGTTTCGGCTCTGCGTTATCTATAAATTTTCCTAGAGAATTTCCTATAGTTTGTAGAACATCATCACCCCAACAATGTAGAGGAAGATGTGGTAGTTTGACCCATACAGGGACTGTTGTTGGGATGTCAACCTCTGGATCAAAATCTGGAGTCCATTTGTCGAGGTATAGACCTCTTGGATCCATAAAGTATGGTCCATTTCGAAAGATTAAATCTCTATCTTCTTTGAATTCAAAAAAGAAAGTATAGAAATCCTTACCGCAGAAGAAATGGTTGAGCCGATCTTTGATTAGGAGGATCCAGTTTTTTGTTATCCAAATGTCCATCTGGCGAGGAGAAGGCCATAGTCCTGTAAATTTCCCAATGAGATCCTTTTGTGTGTAAACCAGTGCCTTGGCTCGAGCTGTTGCATGTGGTATTGGAACTTCAAGGATCTGATCCAATTTTTTGATGAAGCGAGCGTGTGTGGGGCAGCATTCTGTTTTCCAGAGTTAGCCACCAGATTGTTGAACGCGTCAGCCTCGGCATTAAAATATTGCTAGTCATGGGCATCCTGTGACATTTAAAGAAGGGAGACAAGTGAAGACCTCCCATTCAGAGCCGCAGGGAAGACGAAAGAAAAGAACCCGCGCGCAAAAAAGCTCTGAGCATCAGACCCGAAAATCCCCCCTTCCACCTCTCATTGGACACTTGATTACATATAATCACCGCATTTGGGATGAATGTTGATCATACTCTTTGAAACGTGTTTTTTTTCTTCCCAAAATGGAAAGGTTGTCGCTTGAGAGTCAAGTCATTGTTTATTATGGGAGAGTCATTTCAGGGTATTGGTGTATTGTAGTGATTATAAGAGTGAATGTTGATAGTGAAATGATAGTTGTGATTTTTTTTAAATGGTAATAATGGATAGGTCCTAGGATAGATAGGTAATGTAGGTAAAAATGGGTTGGTACTCAAATCAGGTATGAAATTGGGATTTGGAAGCATGAATGTGGGCAATGATAACCATAAAAATCTTGGAAAAGACTTCTAAGGTATTGGTAAAATGGGAAATGGTAAATAAAAAGGTATTATTATTTATTTTAATTTTGATATTTAACAAAATTCTAAGTATTGAAAAATAATTTTTACCATGCTTGATACCATAGAAGTAATTGTTGGTGTTTTTCATCATGTTGCTCTAGAGTCTTCAATCCTTCACTGGATATTCACTTTCATACTTTGAGTCTTCAATTGCATGATTTGATGATGTTGGAGCTAAACCGAAACTTTGACTGCTGGAGCATATAAGATAATAGAAAAGAATTGTAGTTGTTGCAACAAATCTGAATCATACTGTACAAAACCATGCTGAAAATGACCTCTGCATTTTTATTTGAAAGAAATTATGAAAATACTGAAAAACTCCGAGATAGAAAAAGTACCTGTAACGAGAATGATAGTGTGGGACAAGGATCTAATGTGATAGAGACTGTTGTCTCAAGCATCGTAATGAGAAAGTGGATAGAAACAACCTCTGCTTAGATTGCTATCAAAACAGAGAATGCTGCTATAGAAATCTTCCTCTTTTTGAAACCAACTACCTTGTTTAACTGTTGACATTCCCTGCTTATTTGAAAAGTATGGAAAAGATGCAATCTGTTGTTGATACCATTAAACCATATAGTTTTCACCATTAATTCAAATTGTGTACAAGTTAGTCCATGTGAATAAATTTCTTGCATTCAAACATGGAAAAACGTTGTTGGATTACCAACCATTAATGTATGTCGTCAACCAACACGAGACAAATCACCATTGATGACAATGAGCATTAAGGTACTCTAGTACATATTGCTAGGTACGAATAAATGAGTTGAAGTCAAGTCGCCTGCAAGACCTGACAATCAGGGGACATTGATGTATTCCCACTATCATCAGCGAGAGAACCTGCCATCGATGAATGCAAGCCTCAAGGTAGTATAAAAATCTCTAACCTTGATCCCAGATAGTGCGTTGGACTCGATGGGACAAGGTTTGCTAGAAGGAGGGTCTTATGGAATCCCTCATCATCTAACATGAGCATGAAACCAAAAATATTTGAAGGACATAAATGAAGGACTATACCAACATTAATATGTAGAATTTATTGTGAACCTTGCCAGCAAGGCTCATGTCTAACTATGCCAGAAATATGGTTTTCATATTTAAATTTATGTTTCTCTTTACTATTTTATTCATTTTATTTTTCTATGTTATCCTACCCTACTTGAAGAAGAAAAACTTATTTCAAGTGTAGGAATACTTCTAGTGCATCCATTCACGTAACAAGATCTCACTTAAATCCATATCCAAATCTGAAAAATGTACCTTGATGATTATCTGGCTATGAGAGGCCAACTACTCTAGTAGAGATAGTGCCAAGAAATGTTGAAAGATGGAGTGATGTCACAGACTGATCACTGCTTGAAACCAAACTTCAATATAATCCTTGTTTCCTTGATTTCCTGTAGTTGTGTCATGGAGTTATTCAGAAAATTAATCATCATATTCCTGAGTACACAAGGGATCCAGTGATAAGCATCCAAGAAACTCTTCAATTTTCGGCTCTAGTATCTGCTTTTCATCAGGGATTATCCATGACTCATTAACCTTGTCTTCTTGTTGATAAGGATTAGAAGAAACTTCTAAGTCCTCCTGTTGTGGGATCTGTTCATGGACCATTTGTTCTTTGACTGCATCATGAGGTGCAAATTCACCCCTAGTAATGACTCTGAACTTTGGACAGGGATTTGAGAAAATCCTTGTAGCAACACATCCTCCCTCGCTCAACAAATTCTTGAGCATTCTTAAGTTCTTTTGGTTGTTCTAGAGGTCCTGCTCATGAATGGAATAGTGTATGGGGGGGGTTTACAACACTTAAGTAATAACTGAAACATAATCTAATGAAGAAATGAAATAAAATTAAATACAAAAATACTTCATGTACTTGAACTCCTCATGCAATTAAGAACCTACTATCACCAAGTTATCTTTTAACATGAATTAGTCTTTCCATGAATCATTATTCTAAAAGAAAACACACTTTCATCAAAGAAACACATTGTACCAACATGACGAGGTCTCGGAGAAACTCACTAAAGTGAATGTGCAGATTCTTACCTCTCGTCTTACAATTTCTCCTCCTCCAAGTCCTAAATGTCAGTGCAACAAAAATCAAATGCAAAAAATGAAAGAACTAAACTACCAATGCCCTAATCCCTTTATTAGCATATCCCCAGCAACGACGCCAAAAATGTCAGTCAAATTAAGTGTCTAATTTCTGCTACATTTTATTATCAATCCGAGAGCGTAAGCTTGTGAGATCCACAAATGGAGAATGGGTCCACAAGTGGATCACTCTACATGTGCCAAGTAGGTAGGCAAATGCCCACAAGTGCCAACTCACCCACTCCACATATTTTATGCAACACTGCATATTTTATACACCCACAAGTACCAAGTCACCCACTCCACCTATTTTCATGCAATACTACATACTTTTATGCAACAAGTACACCCTCCTATTCCATGTAACAAAATAGATGAAAAGTGGGCTAAGGCAAAAAACCCTTAATAGACTCTCTCCCACTGATCACAATGAGAGTGAAACACACTCCTAGTAACAAGAAAATTAACACTCCCTCTTTGCAAGGAAAGTGTTCTCCAACACATCAAGATATTCTTGTTAGAATACACTTGAATGTAGATCAACGTGGAATGTCTTTTATTAATATGATATACATATAAATACATGATCTCGACCTTTGGATTCATCTTCCAAGATGTCTCTTGGTCTCCCTATGACAATTCCTATTCACTTGTGACTTTTCATATTCCTTCTCAAGTAAATAATTCAAAATATCATAACCCCAATGGATTACGTTTCCAACATTTTCCCCCTTAATCCGAAGGGGTGTATGTGAGTCCAAGTAGAGAGTTGAAATCTGGACAACTGCCAATGGTTGAATGTGCTCTCTGAATCTGGTGGTTTTGGGATGACCACAAACCAAATAACTAGCAGAAGTTGATGTCTTCTACTAAATGGTGGTTTAAGGAAGACCACATACCAAATATGGATAGAAGAAGTTGATGTATTCTACTATATGGAGGTTTAAGATGACCATAAACTATTGTCTAGCAGAAGCTATAAGTCTTCTACTAAATGGAGGTTTAAGATGACCACAAACCAAATTATGCTGATGGAATATGGCAGACTCTCGCTCGCTTGTTCTTACTCGATTGATAGGATTTTGAAACTTGAATCTTGATTGTCAATCACTTGTATTATCCCCCCATGTCAGGTACAAGGTGAGAAGAAGAAAATATTTCTACTGCAAGATGTGTCAATACTCGAGAACGAGTTCTTCGGCATGACTGATATATCTTATTGGTTATTAATGACTATTGCCAAGAAGTGATCCACCCATAATGATTCTTTACTCTTGCAGGTTTCTTGCGTTTGGAACATATGTTTGAAGGATGATTATGCTTTCCACAATGTTCACAAGGATGAAGATCAAAACACTGATCCTCTATGTGGTTGACTCGATGGCAATGTTGGCATTTAGGAATCTATTCTTGAACTGGAGCAGGTGAGTATGAACTTTCTTGAAGGAATCCATCACTTTGAAACTAGATTGGTTTGGTATAATCCGGAATATGAAAAGTAACTTCCTTTTCATATCCAATACTTGTTCTGCGCTTATTGTCTCTTATTTCTTCCCAAGGTCTGATGATTGGCTTGGAAAGAGAAAGTTAAACTTGTCCATGCACGACTTCATCTTCATCCGCACTTGTATCTAAAGTTGGCTCACTGAGTTGCTCCTGCATTGGTTGTTGATCATCATCATCATCATCATCGAAAAGAGGGTTGTTTTGAACAAGGACTAGTTCAGAACGTTGAAAATTCTTTTGTTGAAGTTCATCATGAAGAAGTTGAGTATGAATTTGAAGCAGTTTTGCTTTGGCTTGCGAAGCTTGCAAACAAGGTAGAACAGATTGAAGAGTTTCTTTGTCAATTGTGACCATATTGTCAACAATAGAGAGTAGTAGAGTGTTCAGTAACTCTAATAGTTCATTAATTCGTGCTATTTAAAGATTGACTTAGACCTCAAAGGGTTTCTTGCAACTCCACCCTTTAACAATAAGAATCAACAATTCAAACTCAACAAATGAAGGGTGTCGACTTCTACCAAAACTGCACCCGTTTATAGTGTAATTCAACTTAACTTCAAAAGTACAAGTAAACTTACAAAAAGACTATTTGCAAGTTTTTTTATTCTGAAGTTGAATTCATCTTGAATGTGTCATCGATGCTTTGAGTCTGTCGAGCTCTGATCTTAAGGAGGAGGATGAGGATGTCCTTCCGTGATCCCTTTTCTAAAATGTGAACACTTCAAATTCTGCAAGGTCAAATCTAGTACGACAAGAAATACATGAGTATTTTCGATTGGAAAAACTCTCGGGTGCAAAAAAAAATCATAAAGAGCTTACTTCACAGCAATCAACCTCTAGCATGTAGCATCGAAATTGCATATCATACTCATATGTATCCTCAAGATCAACAGGAGGAAGGCCTTGCAAAAGTCGGGTTCATTCGACGTTGAACTTTCCGTAGAGAGTCAAAGTGTACAAAAAATTGTTGGAATGGATGCAAAATATTGTCTTCTTCTTCTATCGAAAGATGATGTGCTCCCGCTTCATCATTAAGTCAAGGAACCTTTGAAGAAAACCATTTATCATGACCAATGAATATCTACAATCTTAACAAAATAGAGCCATGGTATCTATTTCAAAGAGAAAAGCATTTACCACGACAATAGAGCCAAGTGGAATGGAAGAGTTCTCACAAGTAGCCAAGGGAAGTGTTGGAGATTCAAGTTATTGATAGAAGTCGTGTCAACGACAAAAGCGTTGAGAAATTTCTAAAGAAAATTGTGTATGAGTTCTAAGGGTTGAGTTCACATATGGATCTGGCCAAGCATTGCTCTAAGGATGTGTGCAATTGTTGGCGATCTGAGTTGTTAATAAAGTGAATACATTGAAAGAGGCATTGAGTGCGACGATTACACACTATAGCTATTTGAAGTGTGCACTAATCAAGAAGATTGATGGTATTAAACCAATGCAAATAGAGCTAGTCCATGTGGGTTCATGACTTCGATTGCATTGACCCAATGTGAGTAGACAGAATCAGTGTTTCACGGCTCCAATGGCACTATCCCATCTCCCCTTTAGCGCGACCATGATGAACTAACCAAAAACCAATCCTCTCCCTATGATATACACACAAATTTGGTTGCATATATTGTTGCTAATATTCACATAGTAAAAACCAAAACGATAAGTAAATGAACTCGATCATTCAAAATCATATAGAAGCGACCAAACCAAATAACCTCAAACATCAGATCAAGATTTTATGGCTTCACATAGATGTGATAAATGTTGATAAGTTGGGTGAACAACGAGTTGTCTGTATGACAAGGCGGGAGAGATAAACCTTGTTGGACGAGCTGAAAATGGCATAACAAATCACAAAACGAAGCCCTCCTTCCACTCCATCATTATGTTGTCGTGCCATTAGTCATTGGATTGTAGTCTATGCAAAAGTTGTAAAGGGGACGCATTGAAAATTTTTACGCTATCTCTTCTATGAAAATTGGTGTCCCTTCATATCTGATGCGCAACCTTTCAAAACCTATGCAAATTCTCACAGTTTTGGGCAACCCATGACCTCCACAATGGAAGCGACGGCCAATTGTGGCCTTCTATCTCTGCCAACAATGGTCGTCAAGGACTAGAAATCATTTTATCCATCATAGGGCGCCTCTCCCATAAGACTCCGTCAATGCTTCGTTGGAGTCTGCGCAGAGGGCCCCGATGCGACTGTGGTCGAAAGGAGTCGTGTGCGCACAAGAGGTAAGGACATTGATGACCCAATTCATCATTTCTTGAAAAGGGATTACAAGTATGGTTTTGTATCGGTAATTAAATCCGAGTCCATACCCAAAGGGATTTCTAAGGAAACGGTTAGGTTAATTTCAACGAAAAAGAAGGAACTTGAATGGCGTTTGCAATTCAGACTCAATGCAAATCAAAGAGATACACAAACGGATGCCCCTCTAACTAGAGCAGAGAGATAGATCTCAAATCTAACACCAAAGTGGGGAATGCATCTACGCGTGGTAGAGAGAATATAATACCTCATATCTGACACTGAACGAGGCGAATGACAAATGAGGGAATGACAGAGTAGCGCAGACTTGGACAGAGGCACTGGGCAGACAGAGGGATGTTTCTTTCTACACGCAAAAATGAAACGCTCATGAGAATAAATGAGACAAGTGTTTATGCACGAGGAAAACTCAGCCATTGACAACTACCATAGCTTAATTTAGGCCTGAGAACTATAGGTGCTCTGATACCACTGTTAGAATACACTTGAATGTAAATCAACGTGGAGTGGATTTTATTAATATGATACACATATAAATACATGATCTTGACCTTCGAATTCATCTTCCAAGAGGTCTCTTGGACTCCCTATGACAATTCCTATTGACATGTGACTTTCGTATTCCTTCTCAAGTGAATAATACAAAATACCATAACCCTAACGGATTATGTTTCCAACAATTCTCTCAACATCTTTGTAATGATCCCAAGCCATTATGCAAGGATCATCACGGTTTTGGTGTCTTTTTAAAACTTTTCTGGTTGTGGTATTTCGTCAAACACTTTGTTGAATTACTTGTTTAGATGTGTTTACTTGTTGAATGGCCTCTTGATTTCGGCCTTAGGATGTTTGTAGCAAATAACAAGAAGAGACAACCATGGAACATACCTCAACCATATGCAATATGATAGACAAGCCAAAACATCTCAAATATGATTTAATTCATAAGATAGAAGAACCTGCTACAATGGAGATGCCAATCTGGAATGCTCAACAGATGGCTATG
>SNQJ01S0003144.1:212335-238650 GCA_010110895.2 Picea sitchensis | reverse complement strand
AAGATGCCAAACAGTAGATCGGGTGATGGCAAGAACAACCCAGGTGCCCGAATCTCCAAGATACCTCTCACACACTGTAGATCTGAAACCCTCCACTGAATGGTGCGCCCCCCTGGATGCCTGAAACCCTAGATAATTCGGCCAAGGTGAATGAGCCCTCCAAACCTCCTGAAACTCTCCAAAATGATAGATCAGGACGCTGCAATGAAAACCCAAGTGCTCAAATCATCAAAATGCTTGCTAGATCCTTAAATCTAGCTGCCCTCTGAATGATGGTGCGCCCTCCTCTTAGGGAGATCGTCCCTCTCTCAATGTCAATCAATCCTCCATAAGAATCCCTCCAAAAATATCCAATAATGGTGCTACGGTACCTGCAAGGAAAACCCAATACCTGGAATTCCCGAAATCCCTTCTCCTCAGCTAGAATGAATCCTCCCTCAATGGATGGTGTGCCCCTCTTGCTGGAAACCCTCAACTGGTGCGCCCTCTCTCTATCTGCACATGAAACTGATGTGGAATCCCCCTGCAACTGAGTAGATCTGGAACTAGAATGGTGTGGGAGCGTATTGCATCTCCGAGACCAAGCTTGGGACAAGGAAGGTGGAATCTTTCACCACCGAATCGCCCTCTAGGGTTTGTTAAGTCAAAACCCTCAAAACCCCCAATGTTGGGCTCACTAGCTAAAAGCCAGATATCAAAATAAGATCATACATGAATGAATGAATGAGAAGAGGCCCTTGCCTTTCCTTTATACTTTTGGCTCACCTTGTCCCTCCAAAGTGACTTTCATTTTATTAATATTTAATTAATTAATTAAATCACTTTAATTAATTAATTAACATTTTTACCATTGAAAAGCTCCTTATCTCTCCTTGTGGCTTCCCTGGCCACTGAAAGTCACTTCTAGCCATCCCATCCCGTAGTGTTGCTCCTCCCGATTCCAATGAGCTATTACACTGAGAGGTTCCTCCAAGTAATGTGCCCCAAATGACCTCTTCAGTGATTTCAATTAACTTATAGCTCAAAATAGTCAAAATCATGGAAATCGCCGGAATGCAACGAAACCAAAGCCAACCTGTGTGGAATGGCTCATAATGATGGAATATGATGATCAATGCAAGTTGGACCCCACAATGCCTCTCAAATACCCCTGTACTCGCTATAACATCCATCTGGCTACTCTGGTCATCATAAATCTCTGCACTGTGATGATGTCCCAAAGTGGGGACATTACAGTGAACCTCCTCTATGTTAGGGGCTTCAAAAGAATGTTGGCCACTTGTCCATCTAAAGGAATGTAAACAAGGACCACTTCTCCCTTCTGATTTCTAAGCTCTCTTCGGAGTCTTCAAGGTGTACTTCCCTTGTCCAAGGAAAACTTCGTCTGCAAATCACCGAACTTCTAGTCCTAGCAACAAACCAATGTCCTTCAAGTCAAGCTCACAAGCCAATTTATCTCACACCATAAAAAGAGTTGTGCAGAGATTCCTACAATGATAAACACATCTATATACAAGAACAATAATCCTAAGATATCTCCAAAGATGAACACAATTGTCCTAAAACATGTGCTTAAGAATATCATTTGTATAACCAACCTTTTTTAAGAAAGATTATTGTACATGAGACCATAGGCCATATCTAACAAAAAAGCAATTACAACTTGCATGACTTGTTAGTTGAGCACTAGAAAATAGCAAATGAATAAAAGAAAGCATGCATGTAACCACCAACATTTACCTTAAATGACAGAAAACAAGAAGGAAACGGTGATGGCCAATGCCTGACTACAATACAAAAATATCATAAAATAAAGGATTTGTTATAGCCTATAGGTGTTGATTGCCCCGTTAGACTCTTGTTCAACAATATTTTTCTTGCGTGCATTTGTCTCTAGACCAACCTCACAGTGGCCCCTACTTGTTCCTCTTACAATGCTACTTCCTAGTGCTCGGTACAACATTTGGCAACTTCTCTGATGTGCGAATATGTGGTGTAACGAAGAAGTGTTGTTTTATTTCAACTTCATCATTCCCACATATCCTACACAACCTTCCATCCCACAGTTCCTTGGGTTGCTCCCATTTTCCTGTTTCACATCGTCACCTATGGGAGTTGGTTCTTTGTTGAAACATTGAATGTTTTTCACGCCATGATGTGTTTAATTTGAGATAGTCCTGAATTTTGATTTCCCCTTGCTTGTTGAAGTTTTTTATGTAGTACCATTGATTCCTATTGACATATTTTTAAGCACTTTACAAAACTTAAGCACCTTTATTCTTTGCATATTTCCACAAGGAAAGATAGAGAATGGATTTGAAATATAGTGAAATACAATTAATTCATTATAAAGCCTTAGAACATTAGAAGATTGAAAAAAGATTGGTTGCTTCACCTACAAGACAATGGACAATTCTGATTCAACGAGAACTTGAGGTAGAAACTAAAGAAAAGTGAGGTCCTATGAGGCTGCCAACTAAGGTCTGTCTTTGACCTTGAGATTGGCTCTAAGTTTCAATCTTCAAAACTGTCCTTTGTTGTTTTAGGACAGCAAATAGTTAGTAACTTTCTGCCCATAGTTAGCACATGCAATATAACTCAAAACAAGTAACACTTCCTCTAGATCTTAACAACACAAGTAAGATCATCTACACTCTAAGCATGCATGAAATGAACACATGTATTTTTGGTCAATGTGAAAACCAATTTGGAATGGAAGTATATATAAGTGGTGTCTAAAGCATGAGATACAACAAGTACATGAAACAAATGAACTTGATACAAAGGCAGCCCCTCTCAAGCTGCTAACAAGTCCAAGAAGGTGAATGTGCCCAAGCATGGTGCACCCTTCTCCTTTGCTGCTCAATCTCACTGAAGTGAAGTGCCCTTGACCCTGGATGCTCTAAAGAAGAATCCCTTGCACACAAATGTGCTCTTGTGTGTTGCCTCTCCACTAAAACAAACAGATCTGACTTCCTCCAACTATAGCTCCTCCCTGCTAGGTGTGCGCCCTCCTCCAAGCAAGTGTGATCACCACTAATTTACTAAATAATAGGGTCTCTAGCTGTCATAGCTCCTCCATGAATAGAAGCGCCCTTGTTGCCCTCTTCCAATGCCTCCAACCTCATGCTCATGCTCCTCCTCAAGCTCTCCAAGTGAACATAAGAGTGAATGAGCCTCTCTTGGCCTCTTGCRCCCTTCTTGAGYAAATCATAAGGAAACYTAAAASTGAATGGCTAGGATCATCCCAAGCCATTCCTAATCAATSGTTGADATCAWCCCACAATAATCTCAAMTCARAACCCACTTTRRGTTAAGTTTCCATAGTTCACTTTATGTCCCTCAATTCACCCACAAAGTGAATTAATAGTCACTTTAGGCTAAAATGACCAAATTTCACTTTTGACTTAAATCTCCTAAGTCAAAGTGAAATTAGACATAAAGTACAAAGTACAAGAGTACCAACATCTCCCTCTTGTGGTTAGAGGCTCCAAACTGCAAGGGAATCACTTCCCGAGGTACACCAAAACTCAACAGAAACCACAAATGGAAAAACCTTAAGATCTCTAGTTGAGTATATCCAGAGAGGATTCCAGAGATATTCACAATTTATGCAGAGATGTTGTATAGAGCCGAAAAATATTTTTCTGAAGTTAAGAGAGATGGGTCGCTTTTTTGAACTGATTGCTCTTTGTAGAATCCACAAAATGGATTTCTAAGAGGAACCCAGATAGTTTTTTGAGGATTTTAACATGTCTCTGCTTTTTGTTAGGACGAAATCAATTCCAAAACAAAGAAGAAATAGCTGCATTGAAACAATGCAGTGCCTCCTAGTTTCACATCGTACAATAATCCATGTGCTTCAAAATCTCTCTCCTTATGAGGATAAGACCACTGTGTAATGGTGATATGGTGATAAGAGCTGCAAATAGCCTATCCCACATCTCTTTACGATCTTCAAATCATCCACGGCCTGCACTATTTTCACTTGACTATTGGATGACTTGCTTATAGCCCTATAGGGCTCATGTTTCAATTTATAGGCGGACCTTGATCTGTGTGGTTTCCAACTACAATGGCAGCAATATAAGCTACATTTTTTGTTACAATGAAGAGGAACATAAACTCGTGTGGCGTTCCATGAAAATGCAAGATTTAAAACCACCAAATAGCCAAATTGAAAAAGACTAACCAGATTTCACAAATCTGGGTCATTACCAGACCAAATGAAATTTGGGTGAAGTGGGTTCGCATATAGGGGAAATTACCGTAACCAAATGAAATTTGGATGAAGTGGGTTTAGAGATATGGGTAATTACCATCCTAAAACCACTAAATATGATGAGGGTCACATGACAATTACCTTGACAGTGCTCTATTCTCTCTTCTTGGGGCCAATGCTTGATTAATAGCAATTTCTTAGTAGATCTATTTGAAATTTTGACATCAACGGATTTGCAATAAAAGCATAATCAACATAGAAAAAACAATTGGCAAAAGGGTTCTAACTTTAGTGTCGATCTATGAATGGATGGTCCACAATGGTATTGATAAGGATAAATACTATGCTTGGAGACATAGACCATATCAAGGCAAATACCATAAAGTAGTAAGACAAATACTACTAATGAAAACTCAAACATAAACACAACAGAGAATTTTGTGGAATAATGGAACTCCAGGGTTTGGCACTAGAGAAAATCTCTCGTGTCAAGCAATATAACCTTCTCTGTTACCATCAATCTAGATTCTAACCTACTCTAGTACCATCTGATATGGAATGAAACTAAATGGAAATAAGAAGAGATAAATAGAGAAATGCTACAAATTTATTTCATTCCATGATTAAAATCAAATACAGGGGCCTTTTTATAGGCAAATAAAATCACTATTTAGAGTTAATGCTCCAAAACTACTTTACACCAATTTTCAAGCTTCCACATGTTTTTCTAGAACTTCTATTTTTCTAGAACCATCTCTCCTAATTCTAACCTAAAACATTTTTAAGTTGTAACCTTAGAATTAATCATCATCTCTTATCATTTGTGGATAGCATACATTTGTTTCTCTTCTATTGTTGGTACATTATTTTACTATTTATAAAGTGGAAATACTTACTTTCTCATTTATTGAAAATATGGTAAAGTTCCCTTTTGCTTCTCTCCATATATGACTATCCATGCAATCCAATCTAGCAGTGGATATTTTTACCCAAGGAAAACCTCACAGGTAAACCTCCAGACACTTCCCCACATTTTGCAGATGGTACCAAATGTGAACTTGTTGGCACCAATTACAACCCCTAACCTGGTAGGGACATTGAGTGAGGCATGCAATAGAGGCAGCCAGCCTGGGAGATCAACCCTGAGACCTCCTACATGAAGCTAGTCCACCAGGCTATCTAGCAATGGATTTATGACCTCATACCTAACAGTATACTCCATATGTATTCCTAATGTGTTGTGTTCTTCAAAAGTCCTGAATGACCCCTTCAACAAAGCGACTTCAATTTTTTTCATTTTCTTGTATCTTTCATGCCATACCTATGGATGTTCTTCTCATTATGTCCATGTATGAGTGTGTGTGTGTGTGATAAACAGAGCTAGAGAGATGAGATGAAATTAAACTCTAAATCAACATTCACGAGGAAAACAAGTCAATATGTAGGGCATGTATGTGGAAAATATTTTCTTTTTGTGTTCTAAAATAATTAGCATTAATCATGTTTGCAGGGCATTTTTATGGAATTAAATGCATCTAATGCCACCAACGAATGATCAACAAAGAATCTTATCTTGCAATGATGATCCATACTTTCATTTGAGGCCATTTCTGCATCTATCTAATATCAGCAAAGTCCAAGAAGAATGGAGAATCATTGGAAGACACAATTCATTGTCAACAGTTTATTCAAATTTTGGTTTCTTGCAATGGCCTAATGTTCTGTACTTGTAATAGAAAGAAGAAAAACATTTCAATGGCATTTTCGTCACTTCAGAAGCAACCTCTGCATATTGAGGGAATAGGACGATCTATGTCACTTAAAAAACTCTGCATCTCAGAATCTACATCTCAGATATGGACAAGGAGACCTCAACCAGGTCAACATATTTTCAAGAGATCTCCCATATTGATGTGTTTGAGTGAGCGAGCTGGAAAAGCTTCACTTGTCAGTTCTCAACAAGCAGATAAAAAATCAAAAACTGAACTTATTCCGCTTCCAACTCTTCAACAACCTAAGCAGGTAAAATTACTAATCAAGTACATATCTTATGCTGCACTTCACACTTTCTGTGCCTCTTTAGCCACCGTCTTTCTTGGTGTACTTTGAAGTCCATATACATGTCTTTTAAGCCTACATTGTGACTATGATGGTCACTCTTAGCACCATCCTAGCAGAATATAAGTGAGAATCAGTGTGCACATTTTACTTAGCTGAACTGCACATGAGACTACTTCCCATTATGATTTTGCTCTTTGAGGGTAAGTTTGATTAGGCTCTTACCTTGTTTGACCATCATAAGCCACCCAAGAGGTACTTTCAAGTGCTTGTAAGAAACTACTGTAATTTAATTTGCTTTTGCAGAATAACCTTTACTACACGAAATTTGTCTTCAAGCATATAGCTTATCAGAGAATTTATTTGATCATTTCAGCTTGTGTATCATATTCTGTCTATTGGTTCAAACATGTGACTGCTATCTAATCTGAAAAATCCTTGTAGTAAAACTGTCTAAAATTTAGTTGCCGACATCTTTGCTTTTATGAAAACAAAGCTATGGATCAATGCAGCATATAAGTCCATGTGCATGCAATACTTTGTGCTATCATGAAACAGATATGAAGACATGCGCTTGACCTCTAGAATCGTTCATTTCTTCTAGCTTTTACATGAAAAATGAAATCAATATTCTCCACACCAAAACAAGATTTAGGAAGAGTCAGACAATCTTAATGAGGCTAGTAAACAAACCTTCTTTATAGAATTATCTACAATTGGCATACTCTCAATGAATATTATCTTATAGTAAACATACTCTCAAGGCTTAATTTGTATGTAGTCTAAGGCAGCCAGTGTTTTATGTTTATCAAAATTAGAATCATGGGATTCATCCTACAACTAAATTAACATAAATTATATCCAAAATTGAAATCAAGAAAATGCTTTATAGAAGCAGTAGCTATATTGTAGCTGTATATTACAACCCAAGCTAATGTAAATAAAAGAAAATTAATTGTGGATGCATAAGTAGCTAATATGGTGTTTAAAATAATTAATGAAGGTTTTCGTAATGGAAAAGAGACCATATTAGTCTTAAAAGGCACCCCACACATGGATCATTCACCTCCAAGTCAATCCAGTGCTATTCAGGGTGGTTGGTATTATGACTCCACCTTGGCAGGCCCCTATGCCAAATACCAATATAACCAAACACTAACCAAGGTGTCTAATGGAAAAAAATACTATATATGTCCCTCACTCACTTCATCATTTATTGCATTCAAACTCATGCAAGGGAAATTGGTATGCACTGTGAAATTTTGGGCATCATGAAGGTGAATGAATCCTATACTATTGAGCTACATCTATGAATGGATTTTGGGCTATAATTGCACATTTATGGTGGATTTCTGATCACAGTAAAGTATCCAACCCTATTTTGATATAGAATTGCATTTATTGTGCATTTATCGTGCATTTATGAGCATTTAAGAATCAGTGCTCTGCAAGGATGGCGACCTTAATTTATTGCTTCACCATAGCATCAGTCACCTAGATTTATTGTGCAACTCTACTACTACACACTTCTATTTGTAGTTTGTGAACCTTCTAGGATTCAATCTACAACCTCGGGATTAGGACTATGACCTGTTGTGATTTAGATTATTGGGTTTCAACATAGCAAACTATTTTAGGTACACTTGAGCTAGAGCCCGAGAAATTACCTTATCGAAACATGTAGATGTTAATGGCTATATCAAAGAAATAAAAATCCAAGCATGCATCAATCACATAGATGGCTGGAAAATACAGCAGAAGCATAAAACACAAAACACGAAATCTGTCCTTCAAATCAGCTTATCATTAGTGACTCAAAACTTACAAGGACACCTCAAAAATGAGGTTTTTTGCCTGTGGAATGAGAAAACTGAAAAACAAGTCTGAGAAACCTACGATATGATTTTGTTCGTGTGACTGTACAAATTGTACGGTACTATCCATAACGTTGTACAGATACGTACAATTGTACAAAATTCACTGTGCAGATAGATCTGCAACCTGCAACCATTGTTGGGCTGCTCTTCTCGCTATTGCATTGTTTTCCCCTTTCCTCGGCTTCTTTCTTCGCCTTTGGACAAAACTGTCTTCGTGAAGAATGAAAATGTGTCTTTACTCTCTACCTTGACTTGCCTTTATACTTTAGTTGAAATCCTAATCTACCAAAACCCTAATCTCTCGGTGAGATCAACAATTGAGATTAGTCTAAATCACTAATGCATTAAAAATGCACTTTATTAGACTCAACAACTAATTAAAAGACTTTTCACTTTATAAGCAAGTGAATTACAAAATAGAAGACTTGAACGACTTCCCGCGCATTTGACACAAAACCTATGCGGAAGTTCCTGTCCAAGTTACAATCATCAACACTCCCTCTTAACAAGGAAGGAGTTTTGCACCAGCCCAAGTTTGTGTTTGAATGCTTCAAACTTCCTTTTTGCTAAGGGCATGGTTAGAATATCTGCAACATGTTGATTTGTGGGTATATAATGGAGCTTCACTGCTCCTTTCTTAATCCTGTCTCGAATGAAGTGATACTTGATCTCTATGTGCTTGGACCTATCATGAAATACTGGATTCTAAGAGAGTTTGATACAACTCTGATTATCACAGCAAATGACTCTGGTATCCAACCCCTGATCAAATAATCATGCTAGTAACTTGCGAACCCAAATGGCTTCACAACCAGTGGTACTAGTTGCCATATACTCTGCCTCTACAGAGCTAAGTGCCACTGAAGTTTGCTTCCTGCTGAACCAAGATATCATTGTTGATCCCAAGCTAAAGCAACATCCTGAGGTGCTCTTCCTGTTTGTTGCACTACCCACCCAATCTGAGTTTGTATAACCCTGCAACTTCACCTCATCATCTCCGGATATCTCAGCCCATACTCCACTATTCCTCTCAAGTATCTGAGCACATGTTTTGTTGCTACCCAATGCTCCTCCCTTGGTTCCACCATGAATTGGCTCAAGGTGTTCACTGCAAAACATATATATTTCCTAGTATTGACTAGATACATCAAGAAACCTATCAACTTCTTCTACAACGTGGGATCCACTGTATCTGAATTTCAAGTAGTGACCTTCTTTAGGTTAGTGATCATAGGCATGGCCATGGATCTGTAGTTCTCCCTTTGAAATCTCTTCAGGATCTCAATTGCATACTTACCCTACCCAAGGAAAATCTCCCCTAGTCTCTGCCAAACCTCCAACCCCAAGAAGCAATGCATCATGCCAATGTCCTTCCTCTCGAACTCAATTGCCATATCTGCCTTGCACCCTGCTATGAGCTTCTCGGATCCTGTAAGGAACAGGTCATCTACATACAACACCAAAATGAGTAGATCAATCTCAACAAATATGAATCTCTCAGTTCCTACTTGAGTCTTGTTATCGCACAATCTGTACTTGCCCAAAACCCAAGGCAAGTGAAAACAAGATTGGTGTAACAAGGAGTGACCTATCACTGTCACCTTAATAGGAAACCCCTTTCTATTTAGAAGTATATCAATGTACCCCAGGGGAGACGTCCCCAATGACCTGAAGGGTTTGAGAAGGCTAAGGAAAAAGTACAAAAAAGTTCCGCCCTCTCATAGGTCACTCAATTTCAAAGGTTCTTTTATGTCTTATAGAGATGAAGCAAATGAGTAATATTGTGTACCTGCCCAGAACAAGAATACAAAATAGAAAAAGGGCACTTTCCAAGTACCAAAATGATGTTAATGCTTCATAAGACAATGAACTCTTGAAAAATAGACTAGCTGATATAAAATTGCAGTAGTACAACAGTTTGCAACAGCAAAGATAAATTTGTAACAGCCACAATAACTATGCTTCAAAATGCTTGAAAAAAGACTAGAAATAGTAGCTTTAACTAGGCAAATTGATATTAGATAGTCACAAGCAGATTTAGCAATGTCTAGCTAGCATAACATGTCACTTTTAAGGTCAATTTGCTGTTGTTAGATGACTGTAGCAATATTTTGCAACAGCAGCAAGTTAGTTAGTGGATTAGCCTAGTCTAAAGTTAACAAAAGTTAGTAAATGTTCCAAGGAAGATAATTTGAAAGTTGTTTGATCAACCAAACAAATTGTAGTGAGTAGACTAGTGCCTTTCTAGGGTAATGGAGTCAATGATAGCAGCAACAAATCTTAGGGAGAAATAGAAATGATAATACTTGGTCAAAGGGGGATGGAGAAGATGAGAGAGGTGCTAGTAACCCAAGGCCTCAAACATCCAAGTCCTAGAGAGATATTTTCTAGAAAGTAAGTAAACTTAGGCCCTAGCGATTTCTCTTTCCTTCGACAATTTGAAACAAAATATGCAATAGGCAATGTAAGTAGGGTTACTAGAGTGCTACAATGGTAGGGCTCTAGTATCTACTTCTTGATGAGGTGCTCTTTGAGAAATTTAAACAAGTGGAAAATTATAGAGAAAAAAATAATAATTTATGTCTTTCTCCTAGGGTTTCAAGCAAGCAATTTCATAATCTTTAACATGAACCAAGTAAAATTCACCATAAGCATTCATTCACATAAACAAAATGCAGATTTTCTACTTACTTCACCAAGAATAATCAAGCTCAAACCCTAGTTGAAGATTTTCCACCATGAAAATAGCGAAGATACACCAAAAATGCCTCTCCAAGAAGTTGTGCACCACTTAATTTCAGCCAATAACCCTTAAAGAGGGCCGAATTTCAGACCACATACTTGTGTGATGAGTGATGATGAAAAAAAGAGAGTAATTTCTCTCTATATATATAGTTTCAATAACCTTTAATTAAAATTAGGTCATAAAAAGGCCGACCTGGCCCAATTACATCAAAAATCCAATTTTTACATAATTAAAAGTAATTAAACCCTGAGATCATTTCCAAGGGTGACGTCATGCCCTTCTAGGGTGACGTTGAGCCCCTAAGGTGGAACGTTGGGCCCCACATACAAAACGCTTGGCCTCCAAAGGCCCTGTATGATGCCACACGTGCCAACCAGCACATAATTGTCCTCATAAATGCACACACCAGCTATGGATGACAACTAGGGTCAAGATGATGACGTCATGGGCTCTCAAGGGTCAACGTCCAGGTGGAAAGGCAAGATCCCCCTGGGTCTAGGTCTGCCAAAGTGTCTCAAAGGAAACCTCCTTTTTTCTTCCTGGTGCAAGTCTTTGGTATCTCTCTGCCCCTGGTTGGGGTCACAGCATCCATTTGTTGGGATTTTAGCCCCACGGAGGTCCGAGCTAATTATTCCCCCATATGTACCTGTCCACCGAGAAAAGTCCTGCAGCAACAAGAAGTATGCCCTTTAGGGGTTCATAAGTCACATGGATCATAGCAATGTCAATCACATCTAATAATCAAATTACCCAAACATGTGCATCAAACCCCCCTTTACCTAGACAAATGCTCAAAGATGTTATGCAATTTAACAAGTCAAGTTTGGAGAAGGTCTCAAGGTGTCCTATTGGGCTAATCCTCATTAAGTTTGGGGTGTTTCCTAGGTGAGAGCCAATCTAGGTCATGTAAGTGTGTGTGAGGTGGCACGGGGTAAGTGTTTGGGCATGGGGTGCAGTGATAACAAGGAAATGTAAATCTTACCTGTGGGTGCCTCTGTAGAGGGCGAGTTGCACCTTGTCATAGATGCCATTCTTTCCTAACCCATTCAATGCCTTTTATTCTTAGCTTTATTGTTTTTTTATCTTTTTCTTTTATGCTTCAAGGGAAGAGCTGAGGGACATTGTCCTGGCTTGGTGACCAGAGGTGACAGCGTTACCCACAAGCATTTCATGGAGATGAGATGGTTGGCTCGTGATGAGACCCCCTTTCTCTTGGCTATGCCACCAAGAGCCACTACTCGGGTTTGGTGACCAAATAGATGGTAGTGTCATACCGCTACATGCCCATGGTCATAATAGGTCGGCTCATGATGAGACCTCCCATCCACCAACCAATACCTTGAATGTTTATTATCTTACGGGTTCCCTTTTCTTACTGAGAAGCCTTTTACCGCTTTCTCGGGAATCCCTTGGCAAAGGATCTCAAAGGTTTTATCTTGGATTTTAACTCTTGCCAGCTACTTTTACCCCCTGGGCTTTTAGCCCCTTCTTCCCACAAGGCAAGGTACAACCCTGACTAGTGTGGCAAATCCCAATGCCCGAACAAAGGTAGGGGAAAAATGAGAGGAATAAAGATGGAAAGTGATAAGTGTGCAGGGAATGGACGATGACCTTTCATAGACCCACCCAGTGACAACCCATCCTAAAGGGAGACTAACTTACTAGGGCATCATGTCACCCTCCCAGGTATGAACAAGTTAAAGAGCATAATTTCCAAGAAAACGTTATGAAATGAAGGAGAATTCAACTCAACATATTCAAGTGCTTCAATAATCAGAGTGACACATACCATGATACCCGGACTCATTACCTCATGGAGCAAGACTTACTGCTTCTTCAAGACCAGTCTGGTGGGATGGATGTTGTTGCTAATGATAAATGGGTTGCACTTGAAGAAAAGAGGGGCTGCACTTTTCCAATGGACCAGTTTTCCAGTTTGCAGTTGCTGCAATTAGGGTTTCACCCAAACCCTAAGGTTGACGTTTTTCCAATTTCTAGGGGAATTTTTACAAGGCAAGACCACCAAGCAATCGCCTTAGCAGAGCACACCTACTAGTAAGTTCATTCTTTCAATTTTGGTCATATTTTTTGTGTGGTCCCAGACAAGATGACTACCAGAACAAAGATCAATGAGAAGCTAGATGGAGTTGATAACTTTAGGACCTGGAGGTACAAAGTAACCCTCCTTGAAGAACGTGAACTAGATAAGTTCATTATAGAAGAGGTTCAAGAACCTCAAGGAGATGAAGCTAAGGCAAAATATAAGGAGGACATGGTGAGAGCAAAAAGGATTATAGCAGACTCCATTAAGAACCACCTTATCCATCATGTATCATCATTATCTTCTCCAAAGCAAATGATGGACACCTTAACTCGTATGTTTGAAGGAAGCAACATAAACCGAAGAATGACTATGAGATCTCAGTTGAAGAATGTGAAAATGCAAAACTCAGAAACCATTCACTCCTACTTATCAAGAGTAAATCAAATCAAGGAGAAGATAGAAGCCATTGGTGACTCAGTAGAAGAAAAAGAGATGGTGATGATTACCTTGAATGGCCTCCCAAGGTCATGGGATGCATTCATCCAAGGAATTTTCTGAAGGAAGAAGCTTCCCAAGTTCAATAGGCTTTCAGAAGATTGTAACTAGGAAGAAGCTAGGACAGCTGCAAGAGAAGAAAAGATGGCAAATGAAGATCAAGCCCTAGCCACCCACACCAGGAAAGGAAAGAACAAGAAGGAGCATTCTTTGCCTAAGAAGTTTAAGAAGGGTCAAAGAGACAACTCAAAGATCAGATGTTACTGTTGTCGAGAATTGGGACACTTTGCTAGGGATTTCCCCCTCATTATGGAAATTAACAAAAAGAAAGGAAGTAAGAGGCATCAAGCTCACACAGCTAAAGATGATGAGCCTCCCAAGAAGGTTGCAAAGCAAGATGAATCAAGTCATGAGGATTATGTTCTTATCTCAGCCCTCACAGGTACTGTAACTCATGGAAGCAACACTTGGTTGATAGACAGTGGTGTTTCCAAGCACATGACAGGTTATGAAGACTCCTTATCTAACCTTATTCATAAAGATTCACCTCACAAGGTGAAATTGGGTGATGACTATCATTATCCAATCAAAGGTGTTGGAGAAGCTTCCTACAAGTTAAACTCAGGCAAGCTAGTGAAGATGAAGGAAGTTCTCTATGTTCCAGGTTTAAAGAAGAATATTCTCTCAATTTCATCATTGGACAAGAAAGGATTTAAAGTAGCATTTATTGATGGTCAAGTTCTTATGTGGCCTAGAGGGAAGACCCTTGATGATGCAGTAGTGATTGGAGTTGAAGGAGGAGGAATCTACAAATTAAAAGGACATTCAGACTCCGCAATGGTTCATGATATTGTGAATCGCATTGAACTATGGCATAGGAGATTTGCTCACCTACACTACAAAGTTCTTCCGATTGTGAGAAAAATGGTGAGAGGTCTTCCAGAAATCCAAGCAAAACCAGATGGTGTGTGCAAAGGATGTGCACAAGGCAAGAACGTGAAACACTCCTTTCCCAATAGCGATAGCAGAGCCAAAGGAGTTTTAGACATCGTGCATTCAGAGGTGTGTGGACCGATGTCGGCAACTTCACTAAGTGGGTATGTATATTATGTATCTTTCATTGATGATTACTCACGTAAAACTTGGATTTATTTGTTAAAAGCAACGAATGAAGTTTTTGGTAAATTCAAAGAGTTCAAGGCTCTGGTAGAAAACTTGACAGAGCGGAAGATAAAGACCTTGTGATCAAACAATGGAGGTGAATTCACCTCAAAAGAATTCAAAGAGTATTGCAAGGAAGATGGGATTAAGAGGGAGCTTTCTACTCCCTATAACCCTCAACAGAATGGAATAGTTGAAAGGAAGGACCAGATGATCATGGAAGTAGTAAAGGCCATGATCCATGATCAAGATCTTCCTATGCATCTGTGGGCAGAAGCAGCGAAGACAGCAATGTACGTGCAAAATAGAAGTCCCCACAAGGTGCTTGAAAACAAGACACCCAAGGAGATGTTTTCAGGAGAGAAGCTAGAAGTCAGCCATTTCAAAATATTTGGTTGCCCTATATTTGTTCACGTCCCCAAGGAAAAGAGGACAAAGTTGGACCCTTCCGGATAGAAGGGCATATTTGTTGGTTACAGTGACACATCCAAGGATTTCAGGATATACATTCCTGATCACAGGAAAGTGGAGATCAGCGGACATGTAGCCTTCGATGAGAATGCAGCTTTCAGTAAATCCAAACAGATCTATGCAGAAGAGGTACATGAAGAAGAGAATGAAGTTCCTAAGGTTCTAGAGGCAGTGGAACCAGAGGAAGTCATTCCAGAGGATCATGACATGGTAGAACCTCAAAAACCAATCGAGATACTTTCTCGCAAGAGAAGACCAACTTGGGCACAAGAGCTTATCAGAGATGCAGAAAGAATTGGTGCCCCAGAGAAATCTTTCAGGGAAAGTAAGAAGCCGAAGCCGTATTCTAGCTACGTGGCATGCTTGTGTGACATAATGGATGCAAAACCTTCCAGTTATGAAGTGGCTACAGAAAATCAAGTATGGAAAGATTCCATGGCAGAGGAATACCAGTCCATTATGCAGAATGATGTCTGGGATGTGGTTCCCATACCAAAGGAAAAATCTGTGGTGAGTTTGAAATGGATCTACAAGACGAAACACGCAGTTGATGGTAGTATTGAAAAATATAAGGCAATATTTGTGGCCTGAGGTTTCTCTCAGAAGGAAGGGATTGACTATGAAGAGACTTTTGCTCCCGTATCAAGATATACCTCGATCAAGACTATACTTTCATTGGCCGCTATGATGAAATGGAAGGTGCACAAGATGGATGTAAAGACAGTCTTCTTGAATGGTGAAATAAAAGAGGAAGTTTATGTGGAGCAACCACTTGAATCCGAGACAGATGACAGGCAGACTCATGTGTGCAGATTAAAGAAGGCTTTATATGGATTGAAGCAGGCACCCAAAGCATGGTATGGTAGGATTGACAATTTTCTAATGAGCTTGGGTTTTACCAAGAGCAGTGTAGATCCTAACCTTTACTTTAAGGTTGAGGATGGTGAACCAGTGATTCTACTGCTGTACATAGATGACCCGTTTCTAACAGGTGCGGAAAAGTTCATCACTGAGTGTAAAAGCAAATTGGTTGCAGAATTCGAGATGAAATATTTAGGAATGATGCACTACTTCTTGGGATTAGAAGTTTGGCAGAGATAAGATGGGATTTTCCTAAATCAAGGAAAGTATGTTGTGGAAATCTTGAAGAGGTTCGAGATGTTGGACAGTAAGGCCATGGCTACCTCGATGGTATCAAATCTAAAGTTGTTGCAAGATACAACTTCAGAGATTGTGGATTCTACCTTATACAGGAAGATAATGGGCTCGTTGATGTCTTTGACAAACACAAGACCGGATATATGTTTTGTTGTGAACACCTTGAGTCAGCATTTGGAGCAGCCCAGACAGGTTCATTTGGTTGTAGCAAAACATGTGTTGAGGTACCTTAAGGGTACTCTAGATCATGGTCTTTGGTATAGATATGACCATGAGTTTGAACTTTGGATTGTATGGATACTCAGATTCAGATTGGGTCGGCAGTATTCCTGATCGGAAGAGCACTTCAGGATATTGTTTCGGCCTTGGCTCCAGTATGGTCTCGTGGAGCAGCAGGAAGCAGTCATGTGTGGCACTCAGTATGGCTGAAGCTAAGTATGTGGCAGCATGTGCAGCGAGCAAAGAAGCAGTGTGGCTTTGGAAGCTGTTGTCTGGGTTATTTGGTATCGGATTGGAGGCGTCCTACATTTGGTGTGACAACCAGAGTTGTATAAAGTTGTCAAAGAACCTGGTGTTCCATGATAGGTCGAAGCATATCGAGATCAGATACTACTACCTCAGGGATATGGTACAAAGGGGAGCAATGAGGCTCCAGTTCGTGACTACCAAGGATCAGGTTGCGGATGTGTTCACCAAGCCGCTATCGATGACGAAGTTCGAGTACTTCAGGGACAAGCTCGGTGTGGTCCCTCTTCAGAGGGAGTGACAGGTGGAACTCATCCAACATGAAAAAGGGTTGGCACTGAGTCTAGTGGGTCTCATCCAGCATGAAAAAGGGTTGCCACTGAGAACAAATGGAAAATCTCATCCAGCATGAAAAAGGGTTGGCACTGAGTCTGGTGGATCTCATCCAGCATGAAAAAGGGCTGGCACTGAGACAGGGGTGCACATGATCAGGTACCGATGCATCCCGAGGAGTGGATGTCCTGAGGACATGTTGTAGCTATTGAGAGCTACCCACAGACCTTGGATGCATGGGGTGAAGTCATGTTGCACTATGGATATCCGAGGATGTATAGATTTGCATGTTCAACAGTCAATGGATGTGAGCTAGTGTGGTATCAGACTTGGAGTCTGTGTCTGGAAAAAATACATTCCTAGTTAAGAGGGAGTCTTAATATTTTTGGTGTAACTACGAAAGATATTCTTGTATAATTGTTTTGGTCAAAACTTTAAAAAGGTTATTGCAATTATATTGTACAAGTTGGACCAACATAAATTATTATATTATTGGTATTTTACTTATAATTGTAAAAAGCCCCATTATGGCTAGTCAGCCTTGTTTTTATGTGTTAGTTAGGTCAAGAGTCATGTCTCTTCAAGAGACATTGTTGTGTATAAATAGAGGATAGGTTCCTCTCATTTGTACTCCCACACACACTTCTCTTGTGCATCTTGGAGCGCATAAGGAGGCCTAGCGCACAAGTCTTGGAGACTAGTTCTTTTGGTTTTTTTGGTCTTGGTCTTTCTTGGAGAGCTATAGCGCAACATTGTATTGATTGAAGGAATCTATATTGAGGATTTTGGTTGTTGGGTTCTCTCCCCCACGAGGGTTTCCCGAGATAAACTTTGTGTTCTATTGTATATGTGATTGTCTATCTTTCAGTGATTCTATTACAGTTGCTATTGGATTAAATAACTATAACTGTGTAACTAGAAATTTTAAAATTCCAACAAGAAGGCACCACACATCTCGTGGTGACACTTTTATCTTTTCATTATGGTGTTGGCATGAGTGAGTGAGCATTCTTGTCAAGGAGATTGGGAGACAAAATTCAGCAAAGGAAATTCTTCATTTTGGCAAATCTGGCCTAGGGTTTTTGGATTTTTTTTCTCTGTTTTTCAGCCAAGGAGAAGAAGTTGCACGTGTGAGATGAAGAGGGAGAACATGCCGCACATGTGATCTGTATAATCCGTACCACACATGCGAACCATACAGCAGGCAGAAACAAGAAAAAATAGTCGCACGAGTGAGCCGCAGCAGCAAATCCATCCGCACATGCAGGTCGTACACCCTGTACCACACGTGCAAACCATACACATGACGTCAACAGGTCGTACAACATATTTGTAAGTTGGAAGGGTTTTCTGGAATTTTGTTGAAGTTGTAATTTGCTAAGAGGACTGGCTTTGTCCTCGGAAATTCTCAATCTAAAAATTTTACTGAACAGAAAATTGTGTCTCTTGTGCATGGATGTTTTCTCTCTAATCTTTGTGCTTCTGCTGTAATTTTCTATCATAATTTCAGTGTAAAATTATTCAGTGATAACAACCCTAGTTTACTATTTGAGGTCACTTAGAAGTAATTTTCAGATCGGAAATTGAATGCATTAAATGCTTAAAAAATTGACATGTTATCAGAGCATAGGCTCTAGAGAGAGAGGGAGTCATCTCTTGAGACACAAGTTGCTGCAGATTTGTGTTGCTACAGATTTGTGCTCTTGTTTGGACACGGTGGTGAGCACTCTTAGAGTGGAGGACAAGTTGGAGGGAGCCACAAAATTCCGGGCTTGGAAGGCTAGGATCCTTTTTCTCTTGGAAGAGAATGATCTCAAAGATTATGTTGAGATGGTGGTTCCAGATCCAAATGATGCATGGGAAAATTGGCAACCCATAAGAAGGAAATAAAGGCCAAGTGGGTGTTGTTGGATTATGTGAAGGATCACTTGATTCCTCATATTTTTAAGAAGAGGACAACAAAGGATATGTATGATGCTTTGGAGGGCTTGTACCAAAGCAAGAATGCAAGATGAAAGTGACTTTGAGGCATAAGCTCTGATCTGTTGAGATGTCCGAATCAGATAGAGTTGTTAGCTACCTCATGAGGATCACTCAGATTCGTGATCAATTTGTAGCCATTAGTGAGGCAGTTGATGACATAGAATTGGTGAATGTGGCATTGAATGGTTTTCTCAGGTCTTGGGAACCATTTGTGCAGGGGATTTGTGCACGAGAGAAGTTGCCACCATTTGACAGACTGTGGATCGATTGCATCCAAGAGGAGGCTTGGATAGAGTCTAGGAATGGCAAGCAGAGAGGTAGTTATTATGAGAACCATGCCCTAGCTGCTAATGCTACGAAGGGCAAAGGAAAAGGTTCCACAGGGGGAGAGGCATCTCCAGAACAATGGAAGAAGAAGGACCTTAGCAAGGTCAAGTGTTTTGCTTGTCATAAGCATGGCCACTATGCTTCACAGTGTCCATAGTGAAAGAGAGGAAAGCAGCAGGCATCATCAGCAGAGGTAGATGAGGTTGCAAATAGGCTTCAAAGGGAGTTCTTATTGGTCTCTACCCTTTCTGGTACAGTTTTTGGTAGTGGTACTTGGTTGGTGGATAGTGGAGCCACATGTCATATGACAAGAGCATGGGAGTTGTTCGAGAGCTTCATAGAGTTTAACTCAAATATGTATGTGGAACTTGGTATGGGGACCAAGCATGCAGTGCAAGGATCTGGAACAATGCCATTTCGGATGGAGTCAGGAGGTGTGTTGAGAGTGACGAATGTCCTATGGGTGTCTTCTTCCTTCCAATGTAGATAGGTAATAAGAGTTATCAACTGACTTTCTTCCAACTCTAAAAGTTCCAAGCCAAAATTGAGTACTTCCTTTGACATTAGTAGGCTCCCCTTTCTTGGCATCCCACATCCATACTACGTCCCCCTCCATGTACTCTTTGATTTTGAATTTGGTTGTTTCCTGAACAACCCTGGTGTATTGTGAAGAGGGAGGAGGGTGGGATTCTGCTGTGATGACTTTTGGCTGGGAAGGCCGAATCAATATATCGCTTTCCCCCTTCTTTAGTAACTTTACAGCCCCAACTTCTTTGTCTTTATACTTGTCTAGGAGTTGTTGGTATTCTTCTCTCTTGGGCCATTGTATCTGATCAAAGTCTTCCTCTATTGCAAAAGGAATATCATCAGGAGAAAATTCAGGAAGACTTTCTATGATTTGTTCATGTGCTTTGTCATCTTTGATGGGATCACTAGCTTCTTGCACATGGGTTCTAGTCATTTGCACATTCGGGAGATGACCTATTGTTCCATTGTTCAAAGGTATATTCACGTAAGTGAGGTCCATCTCAAGAGTACCTCCCAGCATTGAGGCAAATTTCCTAGACAACAACATCCCCCACACATCTGGGACATCTACTACTACTATGTCAATGTGGATTACTCTCTTAGGGTATTCTTTAAGACAAACTTCCACATTTTCAATTACCCCATGTGTGGGTATGGCTCTAGATTCAAAGCCACACACATTCCTGTAAGGTCGTGTGAATTTTAGGCCCAATCGTTGCATAACCTTGAGAGACATCATGTTGGCACCGACCCCTGAATCTAGCATGCAATTGTTGAGGCTCTTGTTATTCATCAGCAAGGTCATGAAAAAGGGCGAGTGTTCATCATACTGGACCCTAAAGTGATCAGCTAGTAACATGATAGGGGGGGTCCATTGGTCCATCTAATCCCTTGAAGAAATAACCAAATCTTTCTTTAACAGATGGTACCTTGATGACTTCTCTCAAAGGGATAGTCACGTGCATCTTGGATAATGCCCCTTCGAAGTCAAAGTTTAAGTCCACTCTTTCAGTTTTGGATGTTTTAGGAAGGAGAATGTCCAAAGGTGGAGGCTTTGTTTGAGTTATTGCAAGGTTGGTAGAGATAGGTTGGTTTAGCTTCTTTCGTCTATACACCTGAAATTCTTGTTTCTTCAACTTCTCTTTTGATTCCTGGTCTAAGTTGTTTATTACTTCCATCCTAACCTTCCTGGCTGCTTCTTTTATGCCCTCTCGATGTTCCTCAGGAGTCAAGAGTGATATTTAGGCAAATCTGGGGGCCTTCTATAACATGGCCCACAATGTTTACTTGGTCATGGCCTCCATTGTTGTAGGGACATTCATGTTCCCAGTGTGCTTCACTACACTGCAAACACCAAGGATTTTCATCCACGATGTTTGTAGGAGCTAAAGTATTTGGAACCTCTTGATCATTCTTCGGTCTATAAACTTGGTTCCCTTTTTGGAATTGGCCTTTGTATGGGACCCTTGGTGCTTGGCTCTGGACTCTTTCCAGGTTGACAATCCTATTCATCATTAGTTCTTGGTTTTTCATCATGCCATCCATGGTCATTTGTACCTTTGCCAAGCTGGCACAAATATCTAAGGAAGGCTCAGCGTTGTGGACTATCTTGGGTTTAGTGTCTATTTTGACCCTTGGGTTTGAGAAAGGCTCAATTTTGGATGAATGGAGGTTGTCCTCAATCTTCATGGCCAACTCTTGGGCTTCTTGGATCGTTTGAGGGTTCTTATCCCGAAGGAGATAACCTAGTTGACCAGTAAAGGCTTTGGTGTAAATGTAAACAAGGAAGTTATTCGCTGGATGATGACTCACAGGGATCTTCTGCAACAGGGTTTCAAACCTAGTGTGGAACTCTCTAATGGTCTCATTCTCTTGTTTCCAAAGGGTATTCAGCCTGGTCAACAGCATGTTGGGGTCTTCTCTGATACTCCATCTTTTGAGAAAGGCCTCTTCTAACTTATCCATAGTTTTAATACTGCCATCAGGTAGACTATGATACCAACGTCTTGAAGCATCAAGGAGGGTGGCAGAGAACAATTTCAAGACGAAAGCGCCAGCATACAGTGATAGCCCTTGGGCTGATTACGATGATGATCATGGGATCTGTGGCCGGAATTTTGTTCTTTTCGTATAAAATAGGGCTAGAAAGCAGGGACACGGTCATGTCCATCAAAGTCCATGTTCAGAAGAGTAATTATGTAGAGGGATTGGGGTTTAAACAATGGATTAATGATAACAACATCCCAGAATTGATGGACACTTATACGGTTAAATTTTACGAGACGATTTCACAAGTCGATGAGATTGCTCAACAATACAATATGACTGAATTGACGCAGTCTTTCAAGCATTATGTGATGAAATCCAAGCCCAAGGAGACTTCAACCTCTTCGGCGTTGGTGATACCACCTCATCCCATCATGCAGAAGCTCCAGAACATTCGGTTCAAGGCACATAATAGGGATTTTCAAGCGATTTATACATAAGTAGAGGGCATCTTTGGGGATTTGGCACTTTCAGCCGAGGTTTTAATACATAAGGCCGAGGGGTTTGTATTTCAGATCTTGGATGTTGTGAAAAGGGTTTATGTGAGCAGCACCATGGTTTTGACTGGAAGTACGAATCTAGTGTTTTCTATTGGGGTTTCAGTTGCATCTGTCGTAGCTGGGGTTTTTTACTTTTTCGCTCAGTCTATGGTGTTCTTTTGGCTTTTGTACTGTCTTATTACAATAGAATATGGTGGAGAGATAGATCATGTGTTTGATATGTTTCCCATTTCGAATAAAACAAGGGGTCGATGGGAAAAAGTTCTCGATTGTTCCTTTAGTAGTGTGATGTTGGCTACTGTGAAAGTTGCTTTGTTCCAGGCGATAGTGACGTGGCTTTTTTTCAGATTCTTTCAAATACATTTTGTGTACATGTCCATTGTGCTTGCTTTTACAAGTCCAATGTTTCCCATATTTCCATCTTGGGTTTCTTCTTTGCCTGCTACGGTGCAACTGGTTGTTGAGGGTCTATATGTTCAAAGCGTTTTGTTGACTTTTATCGGTATGTTCACAGACGGGGTGAAGCTGAAAAAACGCCCAAAAATTGTTCATATGCTCTTCGGCACTGATTGCATCAGTACCGGTGAACTTAGGCAGACACTTCTCATACTTGGGTGGCATTAGTCTAGGGTAGCCTGGTATAGCTGACATGTCTAGCAGTTTGAAAAGATTGGATGACCATTATCTTTGGTTATTGGCTTGGTTTGGGATGTTGGTCTGAGTTCCTGAGCTAGACATTGTGTTTAGAGGAAGACTTCTTCCGAAGAGTGATTTTACTACAGGAGAGTTTCGGGGAGGCTTTCTTCTAAAGGATTGAGGGTTATTGTACCTCCTTGTGGATTGTGGAGTCGTCAGATAATTTTCTTGAAATTACCAAAGAGATAAGGGAATCACACTTAGTGGATTCACCAGGTAAGCTTTGTAAGATAAGGATTCTTGAGGAAAGGCTTACAAAAAAAGTGTCGTTCTTGAGGAGAATTGACTCAGTGTTCCCTGGCAAGGGCGCCAAAATGTTATCGCACAATTTGTACTTGGATGTAAAGGAAAGGTAAATGACGGCAAATTGACGGAACGGGAGACTATCCTATCACTGTCACCTCAACAGGAAGTCTCTTTCTATTTAGGGTGGTAGGCCCAGGGGAGACGTCCCCGGTGACCTGGGGTTTTGAGAAGGCAAAGGGTAAAGGCCAAGGTAAAATTTTCCCTCTCACAAGTCACCACCGATCAGAAAGTTCGACTAAACAACCAATAAAAGATAATAATAACCAGAAATGTACCTGCCCGAAACAAAGCAACAAGAAACTATATTTGCAAGCTCACTTGTTGGTTAGTACTTCATATAATCAAGGACTTTCTCAATAAAAGCAATTTGACTAGTGTATTGATGAAGCAAGCAAAGATGTATAATAGCAATAATCACAATAGGATACTTCACAATAAATGCTTCAGAATGAGCAAGAGTAACCAATTATCAATATCATAACACCAACATTCATCAAAAGCAAGTATGCATTAATCCTTTCAATTGCTTTTAGAAGCTTTAAGTGCTGCAAAGTATAACTATAACTCAAATGAATAATAGCAGCAGTAGTGTAAGCAAGTTAATCTAAACTAGGGTTAAAAAGGTGTTAGTAATTGTTCAAAGATTTGGATGTTTATAGATTGTGATCAAAACACTCAAGTAAAAGGTCTTAGACTAGTGCATTCATAGGGCAAATGGAGTCAAAGATAGTGGCAAGAGTTGAAGGAACAATATGATAATAGCATGGCCAAAGACAAGAGGAATTTGATGGTGAAGTGTTGATAAGCCAAGGCTTCAACCATCAAACCCTAGGGGAAAACGGTTTATTAAGGTGTAGGCAACCCTAGGCCTTAGCACGTTTTCCTCCTTCTTAGCTCAATAACAAAGTAAAATCGGCTAGGGTGAAGAGCAAATGAAAGGGTGTTGCAATGGCAAGGCCCTAGCAATGTCTTCAACAAGTAAAATGGCTCCTTGGCACAATCTAGTAGGGAATTAAACTAAGGACACCAACATGTGCTTATTTCCAACCAACATGTGCTTATTTCCTAGGGTTTATTCCAACAATTTATTAACAAAATGCAAGTTAAATACTATAACCATTCAAGTAATGGAAGGATTACAGAAATTCACATACATTTACCATGTATTCATAAGCCAAGCCCTAGTTATAAACCTTCCACCAAGAAAAATGCCAAAAATCACCAAAAAGAGCCTCCTTCAACAAGTGCACACTAGTATTTCAGCCAAAAAACCCTAAAGGAGAGCGCAAATTTCAGACCTCACACAAGTGTGAGTGAAATATCATGAATAAAAGAGAGTTTTAGCTCTCTTACTTATACCATACCAATGACCTTAATTTTATTTTAGGTCACAAAAGGTCGACAAGGCCAAAAATACATAATAATATTGTTTTTACATTAAATGTTATGATAAAACCCTAAATCAAGCATAAATGAAGACGTCGTGCCCTTTTAGGGTGACATCAGCTCCTTTTAGGGCAACGTTGGCCTCCTGGGGAAAAACCTTCGACCTTCTTGGGCCTCAGGAACATGCCACATGTGGCACAACTGCCTCCCAAAACCTCCACAAGCACTGGATGACGTCATGAGTGTCCTGGGTGACATCATGGGCCTTCCAAGGCCAATGTCCTGGTGGAAAGGGCACAACCCCCCTGGGTAAGGCTCTGCTAAGCTGCCTCTAGTGGAACATCGTCCTCTTCTCTGGTGCAAACCTTCTAATCTGTCTCTCCCCCTTGCCGGGTCTCAGCATCCATCTGATGGGCTTTTAGCCCCATGGAGGTCTGAACTAATCATCTCCCCGTGTGTACCTGTCCATAAGGGTACCTATCCATCGGGTACGGTCCTGCACATCAACAGATACGCCCTCCATGAGCTCATAAGTCACAGGGATCATAGCAATGTCAATCACATCTAATCATCAATTTTATTAAACATGTGCATAAAACCCCTCTTACCCTGACAAGTGCTCAAAGACATTATACTAATCTACAAGCCAAGTTTGGAGGAAGTGACAGGGCATCCTATTGGGCTAATGCTCACTAGATGTGAGGTGTTTTCGGGAGAGATCAAATCCAAGCCATGTGAGTGGGTGAAGTGGATAAGGGTGTAGTGATAGCAGGGAAATACATGGCTTACCTGTGGGTGCCTCTATAGAGGGTGGCTGCACCTGTCATGGATGCAAATGTTTCCAAGCCCATTCATGCCTTTTTTCTTTTTCTTATTGTTTTTTCTTCAAGAAGTTGGCTAGGGGACACTGCCCTGGCGTGGTGACCAATGGTGGCAATGTTACCCACAAGCATTTCACAAAAATGAGAAGGTTGGGTCGTGATGAGACCCCCTTTCTCTTGGCTATGCCACCAAGAGCCACTACCTTGGCGTGGTGACCAGCTGCTAATAGTGTCATACCGCTAGATGCCCATGGACCTAATAGGCTGGCTCGTGATGAGACCCCCTATCCTCTAACCAAGTCTTGTTTTATTATTTTTATAGGTCCCTCTGTTTCTTGTTGAGAAGCCTTTTACTGCTTTCTCGAGGATCCTGGGCGAAGCATCTCGAGGTTTCATTCTTTGGCTTCTATCTTTTGCCAGCTGCTTTTACCCTCTGGGCCTTTAGCCCCTTCTTCCCACAAGGTAAGGTGCAACCCTTAAATATTTGACCAACCCAATGCCCGGACCAGTGTAATGGGATGGATGAGCGGGAGAAAGATGGAAAGTGGTAAGTATGGTGGGAGCGGACGATGGCTTCTCATGAATCCCCCCAGTGGCAACCCAAAACCTATGGGCACAAGCTTACTAGGGCATCCTGTCATTCCCCCCAGATATGGTCAAGTGGATAGGTATAAGATCCAAGCACCCATTAG
>SNQJ01S0003144.1:174120-195646 GCA_010110895.2 Picea sitchensis | reverse complement strand
TAGTCTCCCCTTAATTTTTTCATTATTTTTTTGCTTTTTGGAGACTTTCTAGAAGGGAGGCACACCCCTCTAGGCAAAGTGACGTTTTTGCTTAATGGCTAGGTGGGGGGGTGATGTGAGGGTTGGAAAAGGTTAGGAAAAATATCTATCACCTTTATCCATCTTTACATCATCCTCTAACTCATTATTACAAAATTACATTTTTGCTATGTTTGGACTTTAGCAATTAAAATTGTTGTTTTTGACTGACTGACACTCCGGGTGGACAAGCCCATAGCAAAAGTTGTCGGACCGAGCTGAAACTTGGTCCATAGATGTAGGGGGTGCTATTCCATTTCTTTTGAGCACAAATACCCCTATCAAAAGTCCAAGGACCTAGTTTTTACAATTTTTGCTCAAAAAGAATTAATTAAATAAATAATTAAACCTCCAAACTTAGGGAAATTTAATTAAAAATTAATCAATTAAAAAAAACTAACTTAGACTCGATGGAATTCCCCGAAACTTTCTAAGATGTCTTGCATGGTCATTTACAATGATTCCCTATAATAGTTACCAAAAGATAAACCCACTAGAACGTCGTTCACCACTTTGGAGGAATTATTGCAAGTGTGAGGGAAAACTCAAGGGAAATCAATAAGGCTGAAAAGCCCAATTGATAACCTGAGGATAAAAAACCCTCGGTGAAAGGAACTCTCCCAGTGAACCGATCCCAAGGTAACTGACCTAGACATGACTCATGCAGACCTATTACATTATTGATCCACGCAGGGGTGCGGAAATTCCAGTTACAAAAAGAAGTGTTGGAGCCAAACATGCCCTATAGAACCAAAAGTCTTCAACAAATTTGCATCTGATGATGCATCTCTTCATGGCACATGGAGTTGACCACCTATGTTGGAGAGGCGATCAACACTCCCTAACTTACTTCCATCTTCCATCCCTATCCTTCCTCTGTTGGACTATCTTGGAGCATCAACTATATTGACCTAACTCCAAATAGAACCCGTAAGCGGAAGTGTCAACTCTCTTGACCAAGCTTCCCCAGCAGGCAACTGACAGTCGTCATCACACGTCTAGGGGAGCATGAGCTAACACCGTCCTCCCATGACTCCAGGTTTCAGAGGATACATTGTGGGAAATGCCTCCACCCCTCCTAATAGGACTAGGGTCGACACCCTACAATGGAACATACAGTGGCACTGTGTTGCTAGGAATTTTGTCATCGTATATTTAGTTTTAGGCAGTCTTGCCACCTGAAAAACCTGCACTGGTCCACATATCATAGCAATGCATTCGAACCAACATAATTTCACATACAAAGATTCATACCATATTGTTTCTCGGTCGATGTTCGTGACATCAACCTTTTATTACCATTATCCTTTGGCTATTTCATAGCCCATTGACCTGCAGATTAGTCTATAACACAAACTCATACATATCTATGCATTATCATCATGTAAATGCATTTAACCATAATCTCAATTCGGTATCCACGTACCAACAACTTTAAATGTCAAAATTTTCAAGTTAGGAATAGATTGCATAATATCCATCATAATTCAAATAACGTTAAACATTCATAGAATTGACATTCACATAGGTTCATACGCCTTAAAAGTTCAAGTGTACCATTAATAGTTTCACAATGAATAGAAAATAAATGTGATTAGGCCTTAGGTAATTCTAGCTATCTAAGTCAAAAGGTGGCATTACATACACCCAACCTTCGGGAAAACATATTCCCGAGGTGGTCAAAAAGTGAGGGATGATCTCTTCGTAAGATCTTTGCATCCTCCCAAGTAGCAGATCCTGGGCTATACTTGTCACATTGGACCTTAACTTGGTCTACCAGACAATTCCTGAGCTGTCGGACCCTACGGTCCAATATGTGTAACGGTTCAACCATGAGGGTTCCTGCGTCCTATACCTGCAAATCCTTCCAATTCAGTTTATGAGATTCGTCAGCAACATAATGACGTAGAATAGATACATGAAAAAAGTTATGAGTTTTATGCAAGTGGGGTGGCAGTACGAGACGATAGGCAATGGGTCCAAATCACTCTTGCATTCTAAACGGTCCTATAAATCGAGGCGACAACTTTGTCCCCTTCCCGAACCAAATGATACTCTTATTAGGCCCAATACGAATGAAAACTTGATCTCCCACTTTATAACTTAGGTCAGTCCTATGTGCATCAGCATAACTTTTCTGTCTATCTTGTGCTTCCTTTAGTTGTTGCCTAATCTGAATCACCTGTTCCTCCATCTCTTGAATCAATTATGGCCCAACTGTCACTCGGTCTTCTAACCTTTCCCAACTCAACGGTGTCCTGCATGGCCTTCCATACAGAGCTTCGTAGGGTGGCATTCCAATGGAGCTATGAAAACTGTTATTGTAGGCAAACTCTACCAAAGGTAGGTACTTCTCCCAATGAGTTTGATTATCTAATAACATACATCCTAAGCATGTCTTCCATAACTTGATTTACTCTCTCAGTT
This sequence comes from Picea sitchensis, assembly GCA_010110895.2. Taxonomy (NCBI): domain Eukaryota; kingdom Viridiplantae; phylum Streptophyta; class Pinopsida; order Pinales; family Pinaceae; genus Picea; species Picea sitchensis. The sequence goes on along the minus strand of SNQJ01S0003144.1, from coordinate 193,141 downwards.
TGCCCATCTGTTTCAGGATGATAATTTGTGCTTAAGTTCAACTGAGTTCCCAACGCTGACTGCAAACTTGTCCATGCAAACGAATGACCTCACTTATAAACACGCGTGCCACATCAGTGACATCATAAGTGTCTCTAACCGGAATAAAATGGGCACTCTTGGTCAACTTATCAACTATCACAAGACTGGCATTGTGTCTATGCGATGTGAGCGACAATCCCACAACAAAATCCATAGAGATGACTTCCCACTTGGATATAGGAACATCATGCGGTTGTAGGAGACCTATCGAGTGGTGGTGGTCAGCCTTCACTTGTTGACACTCTAGGCACTTGGCGACGAAATGGACTACATCACACTTCATGCCTACCCAGAAGAAAAGCTTCTTCATGTCCGCGTACATTTTCATCACACATGGATGTGCACAATAAAGTGCTCTATGCTCTATGTAACAACCCAAATTGATTAATTTTATCATAGTTTTTAATTTAAATTTAAATAATTATTAAAATATATTAATGAGTCTTCTATTATTTTATTATTAAAAGGTGGGTGAAGTAATTAATGGGGGGATAAGGTTGTTGGGAAATTAATGGAGGGATAAGGTTGTTGGGAATTAATGAGGAGCATTTGAGAGAGGAGGATAAGGAAGAAGGGGAAGACTTGGAAGAAGGATCTCATTTGTTGTTTTAGAATTTCTGAAAGATAGAGAAGGAGGAGGAAATTGGAAGAATTGTTTTGGGGAACTCTCACAGGGCACTATTGTTGCTGGGAATTTTGGGCTCGGGGGCCAGGAAACTGCAAGGATTCCTAGAGCTAGGGAGTCGTAGAGGTTGTTCCTAGTTGGCTGGGAGGTTAATATTCAATTTGGGCAGTTGGGCAGGATCATCAACAACCAGGAAAGGGGCTAAATCGACTAAGCTACAAGTTGAGGTAGATACTTTATGCATTTTACTAGTGATCTGTTGTCATTATATTGTTGTTGATATCATGTTGTTATTATGTTGTTAGTATGTTGTTGTTATTAGCTTGTTGATGATTATCATGCTATTGTCAGTTATTATGCTGTAAAGAAAATCAAGAAAGGAAAACAGTGAACTAAAAAATTGAAATTAAGTTCTTACATAAGTGAATTTTGGACAATGGAAAATTGAAGACCAAGGGAATCAAAATAGTCGTTGGTGCTCTTAATTCCAAGTCAAATCGACCCCTTTTATGGGTAATCTTATTGTTTAAAAAAATATTTCTATTGAAATGACTTAGTCTCTGAGTTGTGGATGACAAGTCAAACAATTATTTTTTAATTGGAAGAGGAAACTAATTGTTACCAAGGAAAACATTAAAAGGCTAAGCCCTCTACCCAATTAGGTTGTTGTTGAATTGTGAGATCATCCATGCCAGTCAAAATAACTTGTCTTTAGAGCAATTTTATGGGTTGATTATTCTATTCTTCTTCTTGTTGGCAAAGGGGTAAAAGTACTTCATAGAGTAGACATTGTCTTTTGGTGTTATTTGCAAGGCTATTGAATCAGCCCAATGAGGGGCTACATAGTCACGTGGAAGGAGAGGTCTAGACTTTCGTCTCAACTCTCCTTTAGTGGTGTTAAGTCAAATCTAAGGTTGGACAAACCCTTATAAGGGATATCTTCAACAAGGAGGAGATTTCATTTTACACTCATCTTGATCTAATGGTTGGGGAGCATCCTACGAGAGGAGCTTTCCTGGCAATATCCAAAAACAATATAACTACTCTAGACTAGATTGGGGGCGATAGTCCATCAACTCCAAACCCGATTCCTAGTCCAAAATATGCGATCGATTTAAAAGGGTTTGTGATCACAATCCGACGCTTTGAAGGTAAAGGTAAGGCCGAGGTAAGCCTCACCACTACAACCACTTTATTTAAAAAATTACAAATCTCTTTTATTTTCCATTTTGAATAAGAATAAAAAAGACAAAAAACATTTCACCTAGCTTGTGCTTGAAGTCCTATTTTACATAGCTAGTAGATCCTTGGGATTTTTCCTTTAGAATCGTTTCTACCCAAGGATATTTTACCCTCTATTTTCTGCAATTTATTTCCTATTTCACGAGGGTATCGCGAGGATTTTGTAGATATGAAATATATTACAGCAAGGCCTGTTATCCCCTATCCTAGGGATAACTAAGGAGATTATGTATAAAGGCCCACAGGTCCTAGACATGGAGTACCGAGAGCCATATGACTTGAGTTGCCCCTAGAGGGCCCATCTTTTCTTCAGCGCCTCCTATCTATCAGCAACAACAACATCCATCCCATCGGCCTGATTCCGAAGCAGCATTGGGTCTTGCTCCATGAGGTAATGAGTCCGGGTATCATGGTATGTGTCACTCTAATTCTCAAAACATTTGAATATGTGCATTGAATTCTCTTTTGTTTCATGATGTTTGCTTGGAAATTATGCTCTTTAACTTGTCCATACCTGGGGGGGATGACAGAGTGCCCTAATAAGTTGGTTCCCTTAGGGATGAGTTACCACTACGTGGGTCTATGAAAGGTCATTGTCCATTACTTCCATACTTGCCACTTTTCATCATTATCCTTCTCATCTTTCCCCTACATTGGTTCGAGCATTGGGTTTGCCAAGCTAGTAAGGGTTGTACCTTGCCTTGTGGGAAGAAGGGGCTAAAGACCCAGAGGATAAAAATAGCTGGCAAGAGTTAAAAGCCAAGATGAAACCTTGAGATGCTTCGCCCAGGGATTCCCAAGAAAGCAATAAAAGGCCTCTTAGCAAGAAAAAGGGACCTGCAAAATAAAATAAAACTCAAGACCTAGTTGGTGGATAGGAGGTCTCATCGTGAGCCGGCCTATTAGGTCCATGGGCATGTAGCGGTATGACACTACCATCCATCTGGTCACCAAACCAGGGTAGTGGCTCTTGGTGGCATAGCCAAGAGAAAGGGAGTCTCATCACAAGCCAGCCTTCTCATTTCCGTGAAATGCTTGTGGGTTACGCTGTTACCATTGGTCACCACACCAGGACAGTGTCCTCCAACTATTCTCTTGAAAAGAAAAAGCAATAAGACAAAGAGTAAAAGGCATTGAATGGGCTAGGAATCAATGGCATCCATGACAAGGTGCAACTCTCCCTCTACAAAGGCACCCACAGGTAAGACCTACATTTCCCTGTTATCACTGCACCCCTTGCCCAAACATCCCCTACACCATCTCATGCATTTACATGACCTAGATTGCTCTTCACCTGGGAAACACCCCACACCTGAGGAGGATTAACCCAATAGGACATCCTGAGACCCTCTCCAAACTTGGCTTGTCAAATAGCATAATGTCTTTGAGCATTTGTCTGGGTAAAGGGGGGTTTGATGCACATGTTTGGGTAACTTGATTATTAGATGTGATTGACATTGCTATGATCCTTGTGACTTATGAGCCCATGGAGGGCGTACTTCTTGTTGCTGCAGGACCATGCCCGACGAACAGGTACATATGGGGAGATGATTAGTTCGGACCTCCATGGGGCTAAAATCCCACCAAATGGATGTTGTGAACCCAGCCAGGGGCAGAGGGATAACAGAGGCTTGCACCGAAGAAAAAGGAGGATGTTCCATCAAAGACACTTTGGCAAGCCTGGACCTAGGGGGGTCTTGCCCTTCCACCATGACGTTGGCCCTTGAAGACCCATGACGTCATCATATTGAGCCTTGACGTCATCCAGTTAGGGTTTTAGCATGAGGACGGCTTGGTTGGAACGTGTGGCAGCTTCTGAGGCTTTTTGAGGCCTAGCGTTCCATGAAGGGGCCTAACATCACTCTAAGAGAGGCATGAAGTCATCCCTAAAGACAAATTAGGGTTTTAAATTGTTAATTTTATGTAAAACTGGATTTTTGATGTAAACTGGCCATGTCGACCTTTTTTGACCTAAAATGTAATTAAAGGTCATTGACATTGTATAAATAGAGAGTTAAAACTCTCATTTTTTCATCATATTTCACTCACACAAGTGTGAGGTCTGAAATTCGGCCCTCTTTGAGGGTTATTGTCTGAAACTAGTGATGCGCACTTCTTGAAGGAGGCAAATTTTGGTGCTTTTTGGCTATTTTCTTGTGGAGGATCTTCAACTAGGGTGATTTGCTAGATTATTCTTGTTGAAGTAGAAATTCTGCATTTCTTTATTGTGAATGAATGTTATGGTTATTTTTTACTTGTGTCATGTCTAAGATTATGAAATTGCTAGCTTGAAACCCTAGGGGAAGGACATGTGTTATCACCCTTTTCCCAATAATCTTCCATATGTTAAAATCTCTTGAAAGGCACCTAATTTGAAGTAAGTACTAGAGCCCTACCATTGTAGCACTCTAGTAACCTTACTTCCTTTGCCAATTACATAATTTATTACATTTTGTTCAAGGAAAGAGAAAATCGCTAGGGCCTAACCCTTGTTACTTTCTAGCAATTTTCTCTTGGAAAAGGATTTTTGAGGCCTTGGGATACCAACACCTCTTTTTTCCTCTCCATCCCTTAACATATTATTATCGTTTGCTACATTTCCTTTAAGAATTCGCTGCTGCCATTAGTGACTCCATTAACCCTAGAAAGGCACTAGACTACCTTTTACAAGTGGTGATTGAGCAAACAAACAATTTAACTCTTATCTTTGAACCCTTTACTAACTTTTTCTAACCCTAGATTAGACTAATTCCTAAGCTAACTTGTTGTAGAAAAACATTGCTACAGCCATATAAACTTGCATTAATGTGGCAGATTTACCTACATAACTCATACTAGAACCAATCAAAATCTAATTGTGATAATTGCTAGTGAATCTACTAGGTTAGTGTTAGTTTGTGTATGGTTTTCTTGCACTTTTGACCATTTAAACGTGTTGTTGTTACAAAAGATAGCTACAACCATCTAACTGCAGCAAAATATCTACAAAAGTGTCATTAAAAGCTAGCCTATCATTGTCAATTTTGCTTGTGACAATTTACTATCAATTTGCCTAGTTAAAGTCACTTTTTATTGTCTTTTTCAAGCAATTTCAAGGCTTGAATCTTGTGGCTGTTGTAAGATATTAATTGTTGTTGTAAACTGATGCATTGCTGCAAATTCATAATCAGCTAGCCTATTTTACGAAGGTTTATTGTCTTATGAAGTACTAACAATCATCTGGTACCTGGAAAGTGCCCCGTTTTCCTTGTTGTCTTGTTCTGGGCAGGTACACAATACTTTTCATTTGCTTCATCCTTAAGACATAAAGGAAATCTCTGATTAGAGTGATCTGTGAGAGGGAAAGGGTTTCCTTGTGACTATTTTCCTTAGCCTTCTCAAACCCCCCAGGTCATCGGGGACGTCTCCCCTAGGGTAGCTTAAACATACTCCTAAATAGAAAGGGATCTTCTATTAAGGTGATAGTGATAGGTTTTTCCCAGTTACGCCAATTCTATACCCACTTTCCTTGGGCTTTTGGGGCAAGTACAAATTGTACAATAACATTTCGGCGTCGTTGTCGAGGATCATCGAGTCAATTTTCCTTGAACGACACTTTTTCAGTAAGCCTTTATCCAAAAGCCTTTGCTTCACAAAGCTTACTTGGCAACTCCACTAAGGGTGATTCCCTCTTTTCTCTTTGATGATCCCTAGAAGGATTATCTGGCGACTCCACTGAGGGTGATCTGAAGATTTGGAACAGGCTTTCATGAGGAGATGGGCTAAGGTAGAAAGTATGGCCTCTATTTATTCTCAATACCTCAAAATTTGCAAGCAAAGTGACGAAGATGTTAGGGAATTCAATGATAGGTTCAACACTCTCATTAGCAAACTTGAGCCCAACTTTCACCAAGAGAGCGTTATTCTCCAACACTATCTAAACTCCTTAGAAGGAAGATTACAATTTACCCTCAAGAACCGATTTCCTACAAGCCTAGAAGAAGCAMAAGATGTTGCTTGCCAGATTGAAGAGAATCTTAAGTTCAGCGACTCCATCCATCAAATCAATTTTTTGAACAATGATGACATTTGGGAGTTGAATAAGGAAAGCATGGGAGGACTAGAGCATGACCTCCCAGAGATTCTAGAGGAAGAAAATAATACTTTCCCTAGGAAATGGAGCACAGGTTTCTCAAACATGAAAGATGCCTTAAATTTCTCAAAACAACATGAACCCTCTAAGGATCTAGGTACCTCTGAAGAAATCACTCAATTAGAAAGGTCACTATCACAAACCCAAAAGCCTCTTTCTATGAGACTTCCTCAGACAATAAAACCTCATGCTCCAAAGGAACAAATTTGTCCGAACACTTTGAACCTACAAAATGTTGCAAGACACGAAGATGATCCTAGGTCCTTATCATGTAAAGACTCCCGTTTTGAACGTTATCACCCAAAGGCTACCCATGAGAAATCTAATTATGTAGATTCCATATTTACCTTGTTCACACCAGATCAAAACCAAGAAAATCAAGACATGAGGAAGCCTAGGATTGAATGCTTGGGCCAAACAAGTAAGGACTCAAGGGTAAAGCTTGAAGAGCCCCAGATGTATGCTGGCGATCTACCCCAACATTTCCCAAAACCTAGCAACGATAGGACCAACCTGAGCACTAGTATGGCCTATATCTTACAAAAGTCAAAAGGATTCGTGGAATGTTGGAAATCCCTTATTTGACAAAACAAACCCCGATGACCAGCAATCGTTCAAAGAAACTTCCACACTATTACAAGCTAGTCATTTTGAGCAAAATGAGCAAACACCCTTTCTCACTTCCTTGCTAATAGATGACCTATATCTTCACAATTGCATACTTGACTCCGAGTCATCTGTCAATATGATGAGTTTGAAGGTTATGAACCAACTGGGGCTGGAAGTTACAGGGCCTTATACCGACGTTCATAGATATGAGTCAAGGGGGATCAAGGTCTACGAATTGATGGAAGGTCTTCAAGTACACCTTGCTGACTACCCTGATTTCCCCATCATAATGGACGTCGTTGTTGTCGATATACCTGACACTTGGGGAATGATATTATCTAGGGAATGGGATACTACTTTGGGCGGAAGTCTACAGATGGAATTGTCCTACGCAACTATCCCCGTCAGGGACCAAGATTGCATCACCTTTCATAACAAGCCAAAGAGAATGGAACACATCGAAAGGTGTAATCATGGACATAGTGACTACAACTTCGTAGATCCATGCTTATTTCAAGATTGGACCACTCTTCCCTTGGTAGAAGAAGACAATATTAATAAGATAACATGTGTTGATTTTTCAATAAGCTAGGCTTAAGCATGAAGTTCATTCCATTTTTAACATTTTACTTAAACCATAGACAATTTGTTGCAGCAACCAAAATCACAAGAAGAAACACCATGCACAAGTACACAAGTAGTATCCTGGGAAACCCTTCTCAACAAGGGAAGAAAACCCAACCAATCATTTGCTATATTCTTCAAGAGAAAGACCTCCACCACCACAAAAGACTAGCACACAAAAGGGTGCTCACAAACCCTAGAAGACTAGCGCCCAAGAGAGGTGCGCACTTTTCCCAAGAAGTAAGTACTTGCTGAAATTTCCAAACTCACACTTATGTTATGATTCCTCAATGGGGAATTTACCTTTATTTATATTAGACTGAACCTGTCAACAGTAGTGTCTATTGGCACAACAGGGCCGACCTCAATAACTTATAATATAATTAATAATTATCATATTAATTATCTTTTACATTAATTATCTTTCACTTTATGGTGGGGCCGACCTGTACCCTTTACATCACAAATAGGGTTACAGGTAAGTCTGACTCTTGAACAATATAGCAAGGGATCTCATACACCCACTAATGCTTAGCCACTAGGGGCACATCCATCTGTGCTCAGCCACAAGGATGTCCACATCTCTATCTCACTACGTCTCACAGGAGAACCACACTCACTAGTGCTCGACCACTAGGATCACGTTCACCTATGCTCAGCCACAGGCACGTCCAACTCAACAAATCTTTTTTCTCACTGCGTTACATAGGAGAATCATCTGGAGTATCACATCATCTCGACTCTCTGCTCGGAGGAGGCTAATACATTGTTTCATCTCTGTCTCAAAATGATGCACCCAACTCATGGGCTTTTCCACACGTTCACCTGTGCTCATCCACAGGCACGTCCAAGTCAGCAAATCTTCTTTCTCACTGCGTTACACAAGAGAATCATCTGGAGTATCATCTCAACTCTCTGCACAGAGGAGGCCATCATAACGTTACAGTTCTGTCTCAGATAGGAACCACACACCCATCTCATGAGCACACCTAACTCATGGGCTTTCTCTCAGGTCAACTCACTCAGTTTGTGTCTTGGAGGATGTCTCACGCAGCTATAATCATCAACAACATGCACCAAGGGAAAGGGTGACCAGAATCTTCCTAGCAATCACAAGGACAGCATTACACAAAGTAGTGACAAGACGTTACATTTGCACGAAACATGCATAAGGGATAGTGCTTTGATAGGACCCCACCCCATCGTTCTGAAGCAAGAAAGAGATACAAGTTGGGGTGATTATCTTGACGATGCCTCTGACCTTTCTGAAGACAGGGATAACTATTTTTCTACACAAGAAGATGACAATTTGATAAGGTTTAGAAGGAAAGGAGTTGGCTTCGTCAAATGGAATGGGGATGATGAACATTCGTTGACTGAGCCAAACCAAGAAGACATACTAATTATAGAACTCCACCCCCCTCCCTCGACACAATACACCGGAGTACACGAAGCAGTTGATTCTGAAGGAGGGGACTACAAGCAAGGAGATTTGGCTTTAGAATGGGATACAAAGATGGGGGAGCCTAACAATATTAAGGGATGCACAAAGTTTTGGCTTGGACCTTTTAGAGTCGGAATGAAGTCATTCAATAATGCCTACTATCTATCCACGTTGGAAGGAAGAAGACGTCCATTATCGGTTAGTGGACACCTCCTCAAACCCCATCAAGGGGCAAAGACTTGACTTCACAGGTAAGTACAATAAGTAGGTAGACATTTGCAATCATTGTATATACCATCTGCATATCATGCTAGAGTAGTGTAGTTGTAATTTCATTTCCATTTGTATATATTCTTGCTTACTTTTATTTCGTTGTATCATATATGAGCCAAGGGTGATATCACCACCCCAAAAAATTACTAATCGCTTTTGTTGAGATCTAGCAGATCACAGGTCATGCCAGAGATGCTGAGGTTCTCATGCACTCTACGGTGAGCACATGTCCTCGAGTTGGAGCCAGATGTTATCCCCTATCCTAGGGATAACTAAGGAGATTATGTCTTGAGGCCCACAGGTCCTAGACATGGAGTACCGAGAGCCATACGACTTGAGCTTGCCCCTGGAGGGCCCATCTTTTCTTCAGCGCCTCCTATCTATTAGCAGCAGCAACATCCATCCCATCGGCCTGATTCTGAAGCAGCAGTGGGTCTTGCTCCATGAGGTAATGAGTCCAGGTATCATGGTATGTGTTACTCTGATTCTCAAAACATTTGAATATGTGCATTGAATTCTCTTTTGTTTCATGACGTTTGCTTGGAAATTATGCTCTTTAACTTATCCATACCTGGGGGGATGACAGAGTGCCCTAGTAAGTTGGCTCCCTTAGGGATGAGTTGCCACTAGGTGGGCGTATGAAAGGTCATCGTCCATTCCTTCCATACTTACAACTTTTCATCATTATCCTTCTCATCTTTCCCCTACATTGGTTCGAGCATTTGGTTTTCCAAGCTATTAAGGGTTGTACCTTGCCTTGTGGGAAGAAGGGGCTAAAGGCCCAGAGGGTAAAAGTAGCTGGCAAGAGTTAAAATCCAAGATGAAACCTTGAGATGCTTCGCCCAGGGATTCTCGAGAAAGCAATAAAAGGCTTCTCGGCAAGAAAAAGGGACCTGCAAAATAAAATAAAACTCAAGACCTAGTTGGTGGATAGGAGGTCTCATCTTGAGCCGACCTATTAGGTCCATGGGCATGTAGCGGTATGACACTGACATCCATCTGGTCACCAAACCAGGGTAGTGGCTCTTGGTGGCATAGCCAAGAGAAAGGGAGTCTCATCACGAGCCAGCCTTCTCATTTCCGTGAAATGCTTGTGGGTAACGCTGTCACCACTGTTCACCATGCCAAGACAGTGTCCTCCAGCTATTCTCTTGAAAAGAAAAAGCAATAAGACAGAGTAAAAGGCATTGAATGGGCTAGGAAACAATGGCATCCATGACAAGGTGCAACTCTCCCTCTACAAAGGCACCCACAGGTAAGACCTACATTTCCCTGTTATCACTGCACCCCTTGCCCAAACATCCCCTACACCATCTCATGCATTTACATGACCTAGATTGCTCTTCACCTGGGAAACACCCCACACCTGAGGAGGATTAGCCCCATATGACATCCTGAGACCCTCTCCAAACCTGGCTTGTCAAATAGCATAACGTCTTTGAGCATTTGTCTGGGTAAAGGGGGGTTTGATGCACATGTTTGGGTAACTTGATTATTAGATGTGATTGACATTGCTATGATCCCTGTGACTTATGAGCCCATGGAGGACATACTTGTTGTTGTTGTAGGACCATGCCCAACGGAAAGGTACATATGGGGAGATGATTAGTTCAAACCTCCATGGGGTTACCAGATGGATGTTGTAACCCCAGCCAAGGGCAGAGGGATACCAGAGGCTTGCACCGAAGAAAAAGGAGGCTTGCATCAGAGACACTTTGGCAGGCCTGGACCTAGGGGGGTCTTTCCCTTCCACCATGACGTTGGCCCTTGAAGGCCCATGATGTCATCATATTAAGCCTTGACATCATCCAGTTAGGGTTTTGGCGTGATGACGGCTTGGTTGGCACGTGTGGCAGCTTCTGAGGCCTTTTGAGGGCTGACGTTTCACTTTTGAGGCCTAGCGTTCCATGAAGGGGCCTAACGTCACCCTAAGAGGGGAATGACGTCATCCCTAAAGACAAATTAGGGTTTTAAATTGTTAATTTTATGTAAAACGGGTTTTTTTATGTAAACTGGCCATGTCGGCCTTTTTTGATCAAAAATGTAATTAAAGGTCATTGATATTGTATAAATAGAGAGTTAAAACTCTCATTTTTTCATCATCTTTCAGTCACACAAGTGTGAGGTCTGAAATTCGGCCCTCTTTAAGGGTTATTGGCTGAAACTAGTGATGCGAGTTTCTTGAAGGAGGCAATTTTGGTGTTTTTGGCTATTTTCTTGTGGAGGATCTTCAACTAGGGTGATTTGCTAGATTATTCTTGGTGAAGTAAGTAGAAATTCTGCATTTCTTTATTGTGAATAAATGCTATGGTTATTTTTTACTTGTTTCATGTCTAAGATTATGAAATTGCTAGCTTGAAACCCTAGGGGAATGACATGTGTTATCATATTTTTCCCTATAATCTTCCATATGTTAAAATCTCTTGAAAGGCACCTRATTTGAAGTAAATACTAGAGCCCTACCATTGTAGCACTCTAGTAACCTTACTTCCTTTGCCAATTACATAATTTATTACATTTTGTTCAAGGAAAGAGAAAATCGCTAGGGCCTAACCCTTGTTACTTTCTAACAATTTTCTCTTGGAAAAGGATTTTTGAGGCCTTGGGATACCAACACCTCTTTTTTCCTCTCCATCCCTTAACATATTATTATCGTTTGCTACATTTCCTTTAAGAATTCACTGCTTCCATTAGTGACTCGATTAACCCTAGAAAGGCACTAGACTACCTCTTACAAGTGGTGATTGAGCAAACAAACACTTTAACTCTTATCTTTGAACCCTTTACTAACTTTTTCTAACCCTGGATTACACTAATTCCTAAGCTAATTTGTTGTTGTAGCAAAACATCGCTACAGCCATATAAACTTGCATTAATTTGGCACATTTACCTACATAACTCATACTAGAACCAATCAAAATCTAATTGTGATAATTGCTAGTGAATCTACTAGGTAAGTGCTAGTTTGTGTATGGTTTTCTTGCACTTTTGACCATTTAAACTTGTTGCTGTTACAAAAGATAGCTACAGTCATCTAACTGCAGCAAAATCTCTGCAAAAGTGCCATTAAAAGCTAGCCTATCATTGCCAATTTTGCTTGTGACAATTTACTATCAATTTGCCTAGTTAAAGTCACTTTTTATTGTCTTTTTCAAGCAATTTCAAGGCTTGAATTTTGTGGCTGTTGTAAGATATTAATTGTTGTTGTCAACTGATGCACTGCTGCAAATTCATAATCAGCTAGCTTATTTTACGAGGGTTTATTGTCTTATGAAGTATTAACGATCATCTGGTACCTGGAAAGTGCCCCATTTGCCTTGTTGTCTTGTTCTGGGCAGGTATACAATACTTTTCATTTGCTTCATCCTTAAGCCATAAAAGAAACCTCTGATTAGAGTGATCTGTGAGAGGGAAAGGGTTTCCTTGTGACTATTTGCCTTCCTTAGCCTTCTCAAACCCCCCCGGTCACCGGGGACATCTCCCCTAGGGTAGCTTAAACATACTCCTAAATAGAAAGGGATCTCCTATTAAGGTGACAGTGATAGGTTTTTCCCAGTTACGCCAATTTTGTACCCACTTTCCTTGGGATTTTGGGGCAAGTACAAACTGTGCAATAACAAGGCCTACACCAGATATGGCGATAACCTCACTTCAAAGGGGCTGCCAGGTAAGTTTACATCTTAAAAAATCCCTCAGAATTTTCCAGATTTTTTTTTATAGTTAAACATCTCATTTTCTGGAATAAATAAGTCATTTCCCACCAGAAGAAGATTATTTATTGACCAGAATAATTTTCTAAGTTTTGACCCTAGGAGGATTTGAACCCAAACTCTGCAAGTAATTTCCAGATTGCCGGAAATTGCTATTTTATTGCAGATTTGAAGTTTTGGGCTATAGACATTGTTGTTAACTTGCTTCCCAAGCTTCTCCACCCACAAATTTGTTTATCTTGTATGTTTTCACAGTTGTGGGGGGCTTGAAAAGGGCATTTTCTTTGTTGTTTTATACGTTTCGTGTGCGTTTTGCAAATCTGAAAGTTCAGAACAGCAAGAAAGTCATCCATTTATAGCCACTTACCAAGAGGTAAAGCAAGGAAATCATCTCTTAATTGGTGAGGGTAATTATCACTCAATCCACATTGGTTTACTGGCTCATATTTCAAGGGTTGAGTGATATTTGTTTGCTGGTCTGCATTATTTCTATAGTTCATTTCATTTCCAGATCAGTAAGAATTAAACAATTAATTCTTACCTTCACTTTAGACACTTATGCTAGGCACTGGTCCACTGAGATTGGGTGAGGCATCTTGTGTGTGATAGAGAAGCCTCCCATAGTCCTTTTTGTAGGAGTTGGCTTAAAGAGTGGGGACTTGTGCCGAGGTGACAGTGGGCACTCATCATGTGTGGTACCACCTTAGCACCTCAAAAGGATCTTGACGAGACCGCTAAATTGGGCAGTAACATGTTCCATTCAGGTCACTCATTGCCATGCAATTGGGCATCTCCAAAACTAATAACCTGAGTTAACTAGCTGCAATTAGGATGAAGAGCAGCTGGGACAAGGGATTTGACAGGAATCTCATCGAGTTGAACTGAATTGGGCAATTCATTCCTCTTCTTCGGAGCAGCCTCGAGGAACAGCTCATGAGGCAGGTAGAAGAGAGGAAATGGATAATATCCTGATAGATTTGCAGGGGCAAGAGGATGAAGGGTGGAAATTAGTTCACAAGAGGAGGGAACAGAAAAATAGCAAACCTTTGAAGCCCATTAATCTGCAATTCAATTAGATATTCATGGGTAGAGACAATCCTCAAGAAAATTCCAGTATAAAAGGCAGGAGGATCCGAGTGTCAATTGATTCTACACTGTTTAACACATAAACATATAAAAGAACGAAAGATGCCCACTCATTGCAGGAAGTGTCTGCCTACAACATTCATCAACCACCAATTGACCATATCCACATAGTGCAGGGTCAGGATTTGATGGAGATCGCCACTCCTCTGATTCACAACCGGCAACTTCAATGTAGTAATTCTGCAAAGGGGAATGTTGGAGGTACCTCCTCCCACTCTTACACTTCCCTTCTGTTTTCATGTTCTGGAAATTCCAGAATTCTTTTATGGAATATTAGAGGGATTGCATGCCTCTTTTTCAAGGAGAGCTTCAGAAATAAGCAAAATAAAAAGAGCTTGGAAGTCAGATATTGTAGTGTTAACAGAATGTCATTTAAAGGAATTCGAAATGGAAAGGGTAGCTAAACAGGTTTGCAATAAGGCATCGTTTTTAGTTTCTTGCTATAATACCACCTTCAGGGGAGTCTTTGTAATGTTGAAGGAATTGGGTGACTTGTCATTTTGTCAGGTGTGTAGTGGATGCTCTGTATCACTAGCTCTATGTGGAGTTTGTTTACAATGCTAACCCACTGTCAATGTTTCCTTTAGATGACCCGTTGGGGGAAAGGAGCAGAATGATTTTCTAGGATGATTTGCAGGAAAGTCTTGACAGAAACAACGTAGATGGTTGAAAGTTGATTTGAATGGGAGACTTTAAACAGACTAAAAGGTTCTCTGATATCAGTAAGAAATTAGAATAGAAGAAATTTGGGTCAAGACGGACAGGCATAGGGTATTTCTCCAGCTTTGGGGGCTGGCAGAATTGGATTCGCGAGGTGATCGGCAATATACTTGGTCCAACCAGAGTAAAGGATAGGATTATAGGGCAGCAACGGTTGATTGATTTTACTTCACTCCAGATCCTTTTCAGAGAGTAAAGAATTCCATTTACAGGGTTATTCCAGCAGCCACTATTTCTGATCATTAGTCAGTATTTGCAACAATTACCTCACTAAATTCAGATGGTCCGGAGGAGCATTCTTCCTTTAAGTTCAACTCTGATTCTCTGAACTATGAAAGAATAAGGACTTCATCTCCAAATTATCATGATGGTGGGAACTGGTGTCTAAGGTAGATCATCTTTCCTCACCCCAAAAGAATTGGAGGAAATGGTCAAAATTCTGAAAGGAAATAAAGGAATATTCAACAAATCAGGTAGCTGAAAGTTGAAACTAGGGATTATAAGTAGGCATGGCTGAAAGAATTGTCTCGAATTCAATTTGCACTTTGAAACTATGGGTTGGACTAATGTCTTACAGGAGAAGGCAAACCTTATTGACCTAAAACTAGAAAGTGTTGCATCAGGAGGAGAATGAAGTACAAGAAATGGGCTAGTCTGAGCTGAGACAAAGGAGGAGATAAAAACACCAAAAAAAATTAGCACTATGTTAACAGAAAGAAGAACGGATATCTTGACACAAGATTGTTGCTTGAAAGGTAGCTCAAATTCCCTGCTGCCTTGGAGAAAGTAGAGAAGGTCATCAGAGAATGCCTGTACAATAAGTCTCCAGGACTGGAAGGTTTAACTACTAAATTCTACAAGCTTGTGGCAGAGAAGGTGGGTCCTATTTTCAAGGAAATAATCCAAGAAGTATAGGAAATATGTATACTTCATCCCTCCATTAACTCAACAAGCATTGCTCTACTTCCTAAAGACAAAGTGTTCGATAATACTAACGATTGGTGACCATCATCCCTGTGTAATGTGAGCTATAGGATTATAGGGGAAGTGCAAGCTAAGCAGATGCATGGTTTTATGGGGGAATTGACTTTAAAAAATCATATGGGTTTTATACCAACAAGGATGACTTTGGACAATGTCATAGTAGTGGGGGAAGCATTCCAGTCTGCAAGGATCAAGAAGATGAAAGTATGTTCTTGAAGTTAGATATGGAAAAGGCCTATTACAGGTTGGAATAGGACTTCCTCATAACTATTCTCAAAGTAATAGGAGTTTATTGGCATAACATTCTTTGGCTTTCAAGTGTTCTTTGCACTAATAACGTTTTTATTTTGGTAAATGGGGAACCCACCCAGTTCTCTGCTAAATCTAGAGGGGTTCACCATGGATTTCGTATGTTCCCTTTCATGTATATCATTCTGTTCAAAGTTATAAGGTTTTAACTTTGACCTAAGTTCTAGACCAGTTACTGAAATCGGGACCATTGAAGGAATTGGAGATAACTAACGTATTTCTGTGCTCACTAACTTTTCACAGATAACACAGTTACCATGGGGTACGTGTTTGAATGGCAGGTTGACTGTTGGACGAAAGCTCTAGTGATATACTGTGAAGCTTCAAGAGCTAAGTTAATTTGAACATATTCAAGCTACTCTTAGCCTTTGTTCAACCATATATTGCCCAAAGGTTGACCAATCATTGCAGGAGGCAGGAGGGAGACAGCATTAGGTACTTAAGGGTTCCCATGGGTTTTAGGCCTGATAAATCAGAAACAAGAACAACAACATGGTGGAAAAGGCTCACTAGCCAACATCATGTATTCACTCCAATGTTACATATTTATAGTACAATGGGTGATGCCACCTCATAGAGAGATTTGCTCTAGATCCTAAAATCATGCATGATGACTAGGCTAGGCAATCTTAACTAACTCATTAGTCATCACTTGAGGATATATTACTAATATCCTAAATGAATAATACAAATATAGGTCACAATTTAGACTTAGAGATTGGTAAAGGTAAGCCATAGGCTAACAATCCCCCCCTCAATCACAAGTCCGATCAATAATACCAGCAATAAAGCATAAACTGGTATCAATTCCAAGTCTTCATAGTGAAACTCCTGAGCTGAGCCTCAATGAAGAACTGCCTGAAAAAACGCCAATCTGGATGCTGAACATGTTCATTTGAAATGAACTAGAAGAGAGCTGAGATATGGAAGTGAACAGCTGCAATATCTGAACATTCCCTGATTGCTTGACAATTTGATCATTTTGCCAAGTATTTTAGCTAGAAGAATCTGATGTCTTTTGCTAATTGGTGAACATGTAGTATCACCACTCTACTATCAATGCATCACTGAAGTGCTCTCTGAATCTGTGGTTTGGGATGACCACTAACCAATTGATAGCATGTATCTGATGGTTTTTGGATAACCACTAACCAATCTCGACACTTGTAGGTATCCAACAACATCCCAATGTAAACTGTGTATGATTCAATTGCAAGTCATTGAACCATAATCCTGTCAAAGCCTGCCATCTCTAGAAAATCTCACTATGTAATCATGTGAGCCAGGATGCATGCAAATTGTTTACTTAATGTAAACTCCAATCTGATGAGAGCAAACCAAGAGAAGTGAATCAGCGTCTAGTCTGACTCATCCTTAAAAATGCCTGACAACTCAATCATGTGCCAAGCTACAATGCAGAAGGATCCTCTTGTCCTCTACTAGGTCGAATGACCATCTATGTGAACCAAATGTTCACATCATTGCTCTCAAAATAAAAATCTATATGATTCAACTTAAACTTATTGAACCATAATTCTACCAAAGTCTGTCATCTACAGACCGCAGCTGCCCATTTGGCAAATTTCATGCGCATATGGCATACTTGTTGTCGAAACTTTCAGTTTGACAACCAATTCCATCATCAATTCCCCCCTTTGTCAGCTGAAAGGAGAGACCACAAGTGGTTTCATGAACCATCATCACTGGAATTTTGAACTCCCCCCCTTAAGGTGCATGAGAGTTACATCATTGTACTCCCCCCTTTTATGCTCAAGAGAGTACCATACTTGTTCCATTTGAGTACAACACAAAGTGGGCATGCAGAAAAAACCACATGTTATCTCATCCCGTGAGGGCCATGCTCGAAAGCTACGCCATAAGGGGACCACTTATGTGAGGTACAAAAATGTTATATGCTACAAGATTGGTCTTTACTCGAGATTGAATTCTTCGGTAACACTTATATAATCTCTTGGTTGTTGATGACCATTGCCAAGAATCAATCCACTCATAGTGAATCTTCAATCTTGCAGGTTTCTTCAGTGTTGAACATCTGTCTGAAGAATGGTTATGCTTGCCACAATGCTGACAAGGATGGAGATCAAAACACTGATTCTCCTTGTGACCAACTCGATTACAATGTTGGCACTTATCATTCTGATGTTGAACTTGAATAGGTGAAGTTGAATCTTCTTGAAGGAATCCAACACTTCGGAACTTGATTGGTCTGGAATAATCAGGAATATGAAAGGTAACTTCCTTGTCATATCCAATTCCCGTTCTATTCTTGTTGTAGATGATTTCTTCCCAAGGTCTAATGATGGGCTTGGAAAGAGTATTCTGAACCTGTTGCTTTGAAATCCATGGAAGTGGATTTACTGCATGTTGATGCATCATTGAAAGGTTTTCTTCACTGAAGTCAAAAGAAAACTCTTGAAATGTAGGTTCATGAATAGTTTCATCTTCGTCTGCATCTAGAGTTGTCTTATTGAGTTTCTCCTTCACTGATTGTTGATCAAAAACATCAACATCAACATCATCTTCATCATTATAGAGAGAATTGTGCTGAACAAAAACTAGTTCAGAACACTTCAGTGGATGTTGATTTTTGAGATCTATCAACTCATCATTCAAAAGCTGAGATAAAGATTGAAGAAGTCTAACTTTAGCTTGCGTCACTTGCAAACAAGTTAGCACTGATTGAAGAGTTGTTTTGTTCAATGTCACTGTGTTGTCTTCAGTGGTGTTTATTAGAGTGTTCAGTAACTCTAATAATTCTAGATTTCGAGCCATTTCAAAAACACTAAATGAGGTCTCCTTGTGCAGGTAGATCCTGATTACAATTTGACTCGACAGAAGAAGGATTATCTGCAACTCGCTCACTTGAATTGCTAGCTTGAACTTCACGCTCGCTTGCTATTCACGCTCACTTGAACTTGCTTCCAGGAAGTTGAGGATGTCGATTACCACCGAAAATGAATCCCAAAGTATTACAATGGTTTGAGTTTCAACTACTCAACCTATAAACTCGGGAATAGAATGATACAAGCAAGTTGTGGGTGTCGGGTTCAACCGAGAATGCACCTAAAAATTACAATTCAAAGTTTATTCCAATACATTGC
>SNQJ01S0003144.1:152841-167368 GCA_010110895.2 Picea sitchensis | reverse complement strand
AAGTTGTGGGTGTCGGGTTCAACCGAGAATGCACCTAAAAATTACAATTCAAAGTTTATTCCAATACATTGCAATACATTGAATGTTGATTCCAAAGATGAATTGATCTTCAAATTTGATGATGCTTCGACTCCAAGTCACGTCCAATTATCCTTCCATTACAAGCTTGATTTCTGCATTGCTTCAATATTATTTGTTGCTGCTTGATTACATGTGTTTTGATTGCTTGTACTAGATTGTCTGTGCTTCACTGGCATTAATTGTGTCCTTCTTTATACTCCATGTATGTGGGATAATGTCAAAAACTAGACATAAATTAGCTCATAAGACAACCATGAAAATTTCACCACAACACACTATGCAAGGTGTACCTAAGATCCCCTTATTCAATTTCGGGCGGATCTAGGACACTTCAACACCACAAAAAATGAACTTTTATTATTCTTAATACAATGAGCTCTTACACCTAAGAGCAATTCAGTTTTCAATTACAATTTTTGTCATCACATCTCAAAAAGAACATAAATATGTTCTTCCTTATGGATATACCTTTCTTATGACATCTCCCAAATACAATTAATTCTTAACACTCATCCACTATTTACATAATAAACAATTTTGCAATTTACTCCAGTTCTCAATGTCAGTGCTCTATCAACATTAGGTGCCCATACACTTCCATGCTTGAATATTTCACAATAAATCTGGAAAATCTAGCACAACAAATCTGGCATACAGGTTCCACTACCAAGGCCCTTTTGAACCAAGATGTTGTTTCACCAAGTGCCTCATGGAGTCGCATTTTCTTGTCTTCTCTTGATATATCCTCTGAAGTGCAGTTGTACCAGCAATCACCGTAAACTAGAGGCTCTGCATGTGGATCGCAGACAGGAACCCCTTGCATCGATGTTCATGAAGCCATGCATCATTAAGCCAACAGATCCGCTTCTCTCTCGCCTTGTAGAGCAAATTACTAGAAATAAAAGACAACCATGATCTAGTTGTTGAATTTTCTGGTATCTTCTTGTTTGCAATATGATTGCAGTTAAATGAGCAGATCCGTGGAGGCAGATCCGTGATAACTAAATTGCAAACTTGCAATAGGTTGTGAATGAATTTGCTAATTCATACACCTACACGCAACGACTGGAGCCACCAAAATCCACCAATCTTGAGAGAACTTTGATCTGCGTTTGGAGAGAATGAATATCTTTTACAATGTTTGTCACTGATTTGGGGCACGTATGGCACGAACTAAGGATTTCAGGCCGAAATAAGGCATGTTTTGAGGGTAATGGTCGATCTAGGGCATGTGTCAAATTTGAAACTGAACCCACAACACCCACAACCGCAATCAAACTGTTAGCTTAAGAAAATGTCGAGCGCAGTCCCTTCTCAACGATGCCTCTTCGTATTCTCTATCCAATGTACTCTCAGATCTGAAGAAGAGCTTTAAACAAAATAATTGTTTTGAAGACAGGCAGATCGGTGAATAGAGCAGTGGTAGGTGGTCGTTGGTCTGAAGATAGATCGTTGGGTTCTGTATTCACTACAATACACTATTGCCAGAATACCCATCCACAGAGGCATTGTTGTAGTGTACGGCCCTATCTGAATTGATTCGATTCTATACGCCTCTACTAGATATAGGAGAATATTCAACAAAATGATTGTATGTGGAATAAAACCTTTAAAAAAATCATTTACCTTTATTTTTCGTTGAACGGATGCACACTGGGTTGCCTGGTGGGTGTGTATTCCTGCTATGCGTGAACCTTCACATCTTCCTTTAATTACAGCTTCCAATCAAATTTCCAGATGCCGTGGATCAAATCGCAGAGTTTGCCAGTGAACTCTTGGAGTCTTATGGCGTTGTAAACCTTGTAGCAAGACTGGGGTTTCTGACACCGCACGATCTCGTGCCCAAGAATCGAGAGCGCATTCACCAGATTGCCTAAAGCAAACAGCATCGAGGAGAAAATCCATTTCTACAGATCTCCAACACCACATCGACACGCCTCCAATTGTAGATCTCAAACGAATTCATTGTCCTTGTCTTGCAGCGCCTCTTTTGCTCGACTTCTTTTTTTTTTTTTTTTTTTTTTTGTCTGCGTAGATTCTCCTTCGAATGATAACCACGTTTTCAGAATCTCCACGTGGTTATTCTCCCAACATATTCGTTTGATTTCCCCGACGAACTTATCCAATCAAAGGGTCTCATCATTCGCAAGTTTAATCGCTCCCCTTCCTTCCGATTTGCATCATCTATACGCAGGCTACCAATCTTGGTCAACAATCAACCCAGAATATTCAATGAACGATGAACTTGTCAATATTGCTCAACGCCAGAGCAATCATTTTCTCATAAACCTCTCAGCGTAAGCTTCTCTTATTTTTTTTTTGCATCTCACTATTCGGTGACTCTTCAATATGCAGTCTATTGGCATACGCAGCTTCATTTCTATTTCCCTTATCTGGTTGCTCCTCTATTTGCAAGCGTAGGGGAACCTCCTTCACCGATCACCATTTCTTCACCATGGAATAACCAGACCCATAAGACTACCGTGGCTTTGATACCAATTGATAAATCAGAAACAAGAACAACAACAATTGATAAATCATAAACAAGAACAACAACATGGCAGAAAAGGCTCACTAGCCAACATCATGTATTCACTCCATTGTTACATATTTATAGTACAATGGGTGATGCCACATCATAGAGAGATTTGCTCTAGATCCTAAAATCATGCATGATGACTAGGCTAGGCAATTTTAACTAACTCATTAGTCATCACTTGAGGATATATTACTAATATCCTAAATGAATAATACAAATATAGGTGACAATTTAGACTTAGTGATTGGTAAAGGTAAGCCATAGGCTAACAAGGCCTATTAAAGTTCAAGATTGGATTCCATTTTTGGAGAAGATTGCATACATTGGAAGCTTCACTGATCAGGTATTTAAACTTGGCAGGAAGGGTAACCAATATGAAATTCCCCTTAAGTCAAATGCCCAATTATACATGTTCCATCCTTCGTGATCCTAAAACAGTCAGAAAGAGGCTTGTTAAAATGTTCTCAGATTATCTGTGGTCCCGTCATGCATCAAGTATTTATAGGTTTGAATCAATAAGCTGGCAAATTGCCAGTACTCCTTTCCATCTTGGGGGTATGAATCCAAGAACAATAACTATGGATTGTCCTAACAGTCCTCATTCCAATGAACAACAAAACATTAAAAAGGAAAAGTCTGAAAGGGGGTTACTATGGTTTGCAAAGAAAATATGACTCAGAGAGATATCCCTGATAAAATTAGTCAAAATATTTTTTGTAAATTGAAATCAAATCATGCAGAAGCTCATATCTTGATAGATCCAAGATGTACTAAAAACATTTCATTTGAGGCCATTGTGAAAAAGGAACAAATATGGAATAAGGAAGCCCCATATGATTATGAGGTAGAGCTAGTGGATGGATAAAAAACAACATTGGGGCACGTTTGTTTTTCACGTACCCATCTCCATACAAGTATATAGTTATACTCGCCATTAAGATTTTGGATATTAAGAAGATTAGAAAGCAAGGCGCTGTCATGGGATACAAGTGGATCTTTAATTACACACTTCTACTTCTAAAAGATACAAGAATTAAGTAACAGGTGGTATGGAGCTAAAATGATTTGCATATTCCTCTTCTTTCAGGTTTAAAAGTGAAAGTTCATATGTTTTATTGTACTTATAAAGGAAAAAAATAATCTAGAAGAAAATCCAAATGTGGATATATAGTTTAAGTTATTGTTCCATTGCTTTAGAGATGTTTTCATAGACTCACCTTCCATTTTTCCTTGAAAGAGAGATGTGGGCCATCCGATTCAGCATGAGGATACTCAACCCACTCACAGGATTTGCAACAAACTTAGCCAGTTTGACTAGAGTTAAAGAAACGTGTTTTCACTACTAGAAGAGGTCGTTTTGAATTCTTGGTGATGCCCTATGGTTTGACTAGCACTCTCACTACTTTTACAAGATTTTTAGACCATATTTTGGAAGTTTGTACCTGATTTGAGCACAGTTAACAACAATGCAAATGCTCACATAAAACTCACAACAAAAATGCAAGCACTTAAAAGGAGATTGCCACAATTGTACATACAGCACACTCTACAATTCATTAATATATATAGTTGTACACAATTGGTGGAGAGTGATCATCTTTGACCAAGTCTCCTACAGGTACAAATATAAAATACAAAGGTTAGGTGGGTGATGATATTTTACCAAGTCGTCCAAAACAGCCGAAGTACAAAAGATAAAGTACAAATATAATACATATGAGACCAAAAAACACTAGACAAAGTCTTACCCGTACCTGTTTTTCTAGACGATCTTTTAATTTTTAGCAAAAAATGGGGAATAGCATAAGATGCATTTGGTACAGGTTAAAGCAAACTTGTATACCAGAGCAGTGTTGTCAGACTCTTTTCAGACTCCCAAGTCCGGCCGAGTCAGCTTTGAAACGAGTGACTCCCAGAGACTCTTCTGTCATACTCCCCACTTGCCAGACTCTTCTGAGACTCTCCAGACTCGGCTGAGACTCACCAGACTCGGGAATCCAACCCTTGTTCTCTTTGCTGAGTCTGAAAAGAGTCGCCGAGTCTTGCCAAGTAACAGGCAAGCCGAGTCTTAAAAGAGTCTGAGTCTGACAACATTGTACCAGAACATCGAAATGTGACTTCTTTTAGAAAGAAGTGGAGAACTTGGGGTACATCATTATATTGTTACAAGAAATCCTCACTGAGCGTATTGGGTGCAGTGGTTTGGGGATATTCTTTCATAGTAGCCAATGTCTAAGATGTCTTGAACAAAAAAGCATTCAAGTTATGGGGAAGATTATCGTAAGAAAGAACACAAGTTGGAATCATATGGAGTACAACATAAGAAGTCACAATTAAATGTTAATATCTCAATAGTAATGCCAACGCATCTGCATTACAATACTTCCCATATCTAAAGAAAAAAAAATAATGCATATCAATGAGACATGAAATTGTTGACATTTTTGCATATTGTGATCAGTGAAAATTTGATTCTGACAGAGAATAAATTGTGCTACAGGTTGAAGAAAAGTTCCTTGATCCCATTATTAAGACAGAAACTGAATTTTTACTGGCACATTACATCCCTGTGTTTGTCATGCTTCCGGCAAGAACAAAGACTGAATTAATTTAGGAATTTTTTGTGTGTAAACCTATCAAGATGAAAAGTTTGACATTGGCATGTGCTTACCTGTATCAAACAGTCCTGATTTAAGTTGCTACTGTGACAGCTGGACATGATCTCAAAGCAGAATATACTGCAAAAAAGCAATCTTCTCAAAGCAAATCTAGAAGCCCTTAAGGCTGCACATGTTGATGGACTTATGGTTGATGTATGGTGGGGAATTGTGGAGGCAGAAGGACCGAAGAAATATGATTGGTCTGCCTACAGAACCTTATTCAGTATTATCCAGGAACGTGGCTTTAAAATACAAGCAATCATGTCCTTTCATCAATGTGGGAGTAACATTGGTAACAATATTAACATTCCTTTACCAATGTGGGTTCTGAAGATTGGTGAAGAAAATCCAAATATCTTCTTTACAAATAAGGATGGTAGACGGAACAGGGAATGCCTGACCTTTGGTGTGGATGACAAACCTGTACTTGAAGGCCGCACCGTTGTTGAGGTATCGTGACTATATCATCTCAATAAGTGAACATTTTCGGCAAAGCCAAAGCATTTCTTCAACCCAGTAGTAATTTCATTATGTCCTGATACATGTTACTTGCAACTGTATTATGCTTCTCTGCAACAGGTATACTCTGATTTCATGAAGAGCTTCAGGGAAAATATGCTTGACTTTTTGGATTCTGGGATAATAACTGAGATAGAAGTTGGCCTTGGTCCAGCAGGTGAATTGCGATATCCATCATACCCTGAAAGTCAGGGTTGGAAGTTCCCTGGAATTGGAGAATTTCAGGTAAGAAAGTACTCTTTTCTGAACAAATTGGATGAGAAAAGATTTTTTTCCTATCAGTGCAGCTAATTCTAGTATATAAATCATGTCATTGTTCTGAAATTGTGAATACTTTGATGGTTGTGAAAACAGTGCTATGACAATTATCTTCTCTCAGAATTGAAATCTGCTGCAGAAAGTATCGGAGAGCCAGAGTGGGCATTTTCAAGTCCTCGCGATGCGGGCAATTACAATGACCAACCAAATTCTACACCTTTCTTTCGTAAGGATGGATCTTGTACAACAGATTGTGGAAGGATTTTTCTGACGTGGTACTCAACTGTGCTGTTAAGACACGGTGACAGAGTCCTCGAAGCTGCCTCTGAAATATTTGAAGGCTGCACGATCAAGTTGGCAGCTAAGGTGGGCTCATGTCATACCAAGCAACTTCATTTCAGGGTGTCCAAGCTTTGAAAATGATATAGAACCTAAGAAGATAGTTTTCTTCTTTAAAGTGACAATTAAAGTGATTTAGTTTGCTGTCCCAGCAGTTAGACAAGTGTTTAGTACATTACAATTCCTTGAGCACCCACAACCAACATCCCTTCAAATTAAATATTTCTTAGTACTTACACATTATGTATCTGGTATTTTGAAGCTCCTCAGATTGTCCCTGACATGCTCTTCTCCATAATATCTGCATAGAGTATTCCACTTTTATTTGTGACAAATCCTAGGCACTCTTTATTTTGTTGTTTTCTTCTTCTTCTTTTTAACTGAGACGGAGAGCTCTCATTTTTTGGCCGGAGTGGAATTGAGACTCCTGGAACATGTCGCTTTGGGATTCTCCAGTAAAACCTGGATAAACACCAAAAAGCCCTGAGAATCGAACCTGGACTAACCATGGTAAATGTTCGAGACTTTCAGTAGAACCTGGATAAACACTAAAGTCTGCTGAGATTCAAACCGAAACTAACAGTGGTAAATCTCCACTAATTTACAGTGAAATCTGATCATGAGTGAACATTAATCTCATTTCGTTTCTTTTCGTATCTGTAGGTTGCTGGCATTCACTGGCGGTACAAGTCCGGGAATCATGCTGCAGAGCTTACAGCAGGCTATTACAATTTAGCTGAAAGAGACGGATACAGACCCATTGCCAGAATGCTGGCAAGACATCGGGCTGTATTGAATTTCACATGCATTGAAATGCAGGATAATGAAGAACCATCTGAAGCTGGTTGTGGGCCGGAGGCTCTTGTGCGGCAGGTGAATAAAAAAAATTGAAGTTGACAGAATCAGGGTGGATTCCCATAGCTGTTTCTGCTAAATTCAATCTTAATCACATTGTATCTAACCCGGGATTGGGTCAAACTTAATACAGTGGAGAATGCACATAAGTTAAATTTTATTTTATGTAGGGTATATGACCTTTATGATATATCATCTGATGAAATGAGTGCTAGTGAGAAATTGGTCACTATGACTAATATTTCAAGTCAGTGAAAAATTGATCAGCAGTTATCCGTAAAAAATAATATAGAATGCAGAAACCCCACACATATTTAGATATGGTCTTTTTTGGTTTTGGGTGTTGATAATCTGAAGAATGTGTGGTTCCAGGTCTTAAATGCTGGATGGAAGGAAGGCATTGAGGTTTCCTGTGAAAATGCTTTACCTAGATTTGATGGAGAAGCATATGATCAGATTATAAGGCAATCCAGACCAGAGGGAATAAACAAAACAGGACCACCCATGAAGCGAATATCTACTTTTACCTATCTAAGGCTATCCCAAGAACTCATGCAAGAACGTAGCTGGAAGGAATTCAACAAATTCGTAAGAAGAATGCACGCGGGTTTGGTACGTACCTTCTCCATATTATTTTCTTTCAGTCGGTGATATTACTTTTTTCAAATTGGAATCTGAGCAGTTACCGTTATTCTTTTGTTTTTCTTGTCCTCTTTTTCAGGATTATCATCCGGAGACTGAGAAATACTTCAATCCAAGAGTACCTCTGAAGCGTTCGAAACCTAGGCAGAAAATTGAAGAATTCCTGGCCGCAGCAATACCACCGGAGCCTGTGTTATTACATGGGATTGCCCAAGATGGCAGTTCAGGTGTAAAACTTACAGAAGAGAGCTCGGATCAGAAGTCATCTCAATCACTACTGCTAGAAACTCAAAGGCAAAGGACGGAATCTGCAGAGGATGAGATGCCTCTCACAGGCAAAATATTGAAGTGGCTTCTATCACCACTCTCATGGTTGCAAAGAAAAAAATAAAATCAGCAGTTGCAACCAGTAGATAACCCATCAACCTGCGTGTCTTATGCACGAGAAATTGTCTGCCCTCCCCGTACACATGTAGGCATATGGGAGTATCATCATCGCTTTTGAGTAGTACTATATTTAAATCGTTAAATGTTTTAACTTTATAATAAATAAAAAAAAAAAATTGTTAAATAAATCAAATAAAATTATTGTATTTTTAATTTGATTGGATGTAAATTTAACATAAAGCGATATGCGAAAGAAAGTAAGTGTTTTTAATGTCCACGAGGCTAAAAATAGTCTATGGGACATATTGTTTTTTCATCTGGCTTTTGTATTCGGCCCTTTTCCTGTGAAGTTTTACAATAACCGCTTCCAACTTCTCGACAAACTCTTCGCTGAATAGATTATCCCAAGAACTAGCTACCAGAATACCTGCATAATTTTCCCTGTTGTCTTTTAAGGCCTCACATTCCAAAATGAAATGTTTTTCTGTTTCCACTTTTCCGGAAGAGCACAAAATACATACTCTTTCCTCCCACCTTTCTTTTGGTCTTTTCCAGCGCCCTGTTTCACAACGGTGTTGATGAGAATTAGTCTTTAATTGAGCAATAAGAATTTTAGATCTCCAATAAATATTGGCCACTATGTACGCCTTTCGCTGATGGTTACTAGTGGGGTTAAACTCTTCAATGGAGTACTTTTTCTTTCTCCCTATCTCTTTCTCCCAAGTATGTTTGTGGAACTTATCCATAACAAAAGTTTTTATCTCCTTACTGTTTGTAGGACACATGCTCAAGCAAATGCCCCATTTTGCCACATCCAAGTCTTCTTTCTTTTGCACAATCCGTCACTAAACACAACCTTAGGCCATCTACCCTCTTCCATTTGCTCAATTTTTTTCAAATACCTTATGACTCGCACCATAGCAATTGCTTCAATAGGAGCAGACCCTGTTTCACTTAACAGGATAGCATAAGGAACTACACTTTTAATTTTGAATTTGTTTGTAATCAAATGCTTCTGAATTTTCTCAATTTGTTTCCATTGTATCTCGGTTGTGTTGTTGGCCCACAGTTCACAACCGTAGAGAATCACCGGAATCACTAGAAGCCCAAAAAGAGTTAGAGTGGTTTTCCATTAGAGTGTAATGGGTTGTAAAAGAATATTCTAAACAAGTTACTCTACACTTACAATTTATTCTTAATTTAAAATATTTTTTTATTCTAACATGTATTATTCATTACAATATTTTGTTATTATCACATATATTACTCATTATAATATTTTTCTAGTTGTATTGATGGTTTAATCATTTCAGATAATTGTATTTAGTAATAAAAATCAATTTATTTATCTATATATGTATTTAATAATTTAATAAGTGATCCAGGTGGATATGGGTGACCACCCACCTATACTAACTTATTCAAAAGAGTATTTTGGCAACTTACTATTTTTAGCAGTTTTTCAGTTCCTAAACTTTTGGGGCCATTTTGAGGGTCTAAATGAAGTCTTTTCGCGAAGACTCTCTTTGAGCCCCCAAAATGAATCTCATCGTCGATACTTTTCCAATGAGCTATCGTGCACCCCAAATGGAGATCATCTGCCAAAGTTACGCCCCTAGGAAGTTGATACACCAAATACACCAAACTACCCAAAACGGAGTCCAGAAAACTGTTGGCTTTTCATCTTTCGAGGTTAGGGTTTTGGATTTTCTTTATGTTAAAAAGGCATTTGGAGCCTCATTGTAATGATCATCTTCTTGTGAATGTGAATAGCCGTCACATCTCTTCTCAGAAATAAGTTTTCACCATTCTAGCGAGTCTTTCACTCTGTATTTCTACAGTTTTGTACATTTCGCTCATTAATAGAAATTGTGTATTTGTTAGGGACCTAACCCCTCATGTAGGTAGAATAATATATTTCCATGTAATAAAGGTCAGTATTAATAAGGCCTAGCAATAAGGAAGAATAAATCCAATGTAAGAAGACATAATAGAAGCTTTCGCTTCTAGAAGGATCTTCCTCTAGATGGTTCTTTTGATAGACATATTTAGTATAAATAGGAGTCAAGGGTATGGGAATTTTTGTCTCGGATATTATTGTAATAGAGCTCTGCTCTGCTGGAGGTTGCCCCCTCGAAGAGGCAAGTGAACATTGCTCTCAGTAATCAAAGTGTTATTTCTAGTGTTATTTTGTTATCATTTTGGTATTATCGTGGTGTTGTTTTGGTTATATTGTTGTTCATCTGCCATTTCTAGCTATTTAATTTTGTTCTGCATACTTTTTATATCTAGAATATTACAAGTGGTATCAGAGCACCTTCCTCGGCAGAAAATTGTGGGTTAATTTTTTCAGGGTAGAGACGTATTCCGGCGTTTTTAAGCTACAAAGATCTGTCATTACGCGCATAAACCCGTGGTCGGGGATTCATACACGCAGGTAATACAAGTGGTACTTAAGCGCACATCTGTTGGCCACCCTTGTAACCCCTGTTGGAATCCCTTCGTAGATAAACCAATCGGTCGCCTGACTGCTATAGTGCCACCGAGAACAACACTCAGGAAGATACTCTCTAGTACCTGGGTAGTCGGATAGTATGGCTAAGGGTACGGTCTAGCCTCCTTAGTTGGTGCCCTGAGATATTGGGTTGAGTACTACTATTGGACCCCGTACGTATATCAGAGAGATATAGCACAGGAAAAACTCTTGTATGTAGAACCCTTGAATACCTAACCCTTGGGAAGGAAACGAAAACAGAACAGATAAGATATATTGTGGCGCAATTGTGTCTCTTGCATTCGAGTTGTGAAATTACTACACATTTCTTCCTGTTAAGCATTTGGACATTTCATCACTGCAGTATTCTTTAGATCGGAGTATAACTCTACAGGAGCAAAAAAAAAAACTAGATCCTGTTGGCACCATTATTTGATACCTATTCCATTGGTTTTCTCTCTTCGCCCTGATCGCAGTCATACCTATCATTTTTCAGCAATATTTTTTTTTTGTGGACCCAACCTCCTTCCAACACCCTTATTTGGGCTTTACCCCATTGGATTCACCTCGTCGCCCTGATCGTTGTGATACACTTCACCCATAACCCATTTTCTGTGTGGTCCCACCCGCCCCTTTTCGTGTTCCCTAGTCATCATGGTCCATACCCGTAGCCAAGACTTGGAAGTTCGCTTCAATACCTTGAACTCTAATTTCACATAAACCCAACAATAAGTATGATAGATCAGTGCCAATATTCTCTCCATCAATCAAAAAATGCATTCCTCCATCGTGGCTTCAGTTGCTACCTCAATCGAGGAACTCAGACAAGAGCTCAAACAAGACATTACTACCCAGCTTGAATCTGTCACTACGACAATCTGCGCTAAGTTGCATATCCCTGCAGATCCTCCTTTATCTGACCCACCTTTGTATACTGAAGATGAAACTTCCTCTCATTCCCAAATTTTTCAGCCCCATCACTTTCGGCGTGTCCTACGCCTTCCACGTGTGGATGTGACCAAATTTGATGGGTCGAATCCCACTGGCTAGGTAACTCAAATGGAACATTATTTTTCTTTGTATGGCATTACAGATGGGTTGGCCAAACTTCAATATGGTGTTCTCCATATAGATCAATAATGTTGGCAATGGTGGAAATGGAGAAAAAATGCCCGCCAAGGGTATGTGGCTTGGACACACTTTGTGGCAGAGCTTTATGAACGCTTTGACACTGACACTAACCATTTAGGTCGTTTGACAAAGTTGAAACAATCTGGCACAATGGAAGACTTTATAGTTGCTTTTGAGTGACTGACTTTTCATACAGAGGGCATGTCTGATGCTTTTTTTCGAGAATGTTTTATCAGTGGCCTCAAGGATGAGATTCATGTTCATGTCCTCATGGCTCGGCCTCAAAGTTGGGTGGACGCTACTAAAATAGCTAAGGAAGCACAACGGGTTGTCTCTTCTCAAAACCGCAAACCCTCCTTTATTCCTCGCACTAAACCAGTAACTCCCACTCCTCCTTCTACTCCACTCAAGATCCAGAAACTGACCAGGGCCGAAATGGTTGAAAGCCAACTTAAAGGCCTTTGTTATAATTGTGATGACAAATATTTTCAGGGACACAAGTGCAATGAACAAAATATTTTTATGGCCATCTCA
This sequence comes from Picea sitchensis, assembly GCA_010110895.2. Classification (NCBI taxonomy): domain Eukaryota; kingdom Viridiplantae; phylum Streptophyta; class Pinopsida; order Pinales; family Pinaceae; genus Picea; species Picea sitchensis. The sequence goes on along the minus strand of SNQJ01S0003144.1, from coordinate 154,929 downwards.
GAGGATGTTGAGGCTCCCCTTGTGTCTGTGTCACATGAACCCACAGACATAACCCCTCCCTCAAACCCTCCTGAAGTAGAACCGTTCATTTCCCTAAATGCTCTCATTGGCTTCTCTATTCCCCAAACCCTCAAGTTAATTGGTTACATCAAGCATAGGAAGGTCATCATTCTTGTTGATAGTGGAAGCACCCATAATTTTATTCATCGTCGCATTTCCCAAGAGACTAATTGTTAGTTCTGTGCAGTCAATAATTTCCAAATCATGATTTCCAATGGTGGGTCCATGAAATGTGGAGGGCGTTGTGAAAATGTGTGTCTCCAAATTGGTGACTACCATCTAAGATCTCATATGTTTGCTATCGACATGGGCGGTTGTGACATTGTGTTGGGTGTGGACTGGCTAAGGAATTTCGGTCCCATTCTCATGGATTTTAAGGAATTAACCATGCAATTCGACCAGGAGGGCCAACAATATAAGTTCCAAGGAATCATCGTCGGTTCCCCGGAAATCATTAGTTCCCATCACATGGAAAAGTTGCTCAAAAAAGGTCATTCTGGCATTATTGCCCAACTCCATGCCATCCAAGCCACTGAGACACCCTCTGTGTCGCAGGACCTCCAATACATCCTCTCTAAACATCAAATGGTTTTTTCCACTCCCCAGGGACTCCCTCATTCCCGTGGTGTTCATGATCATTCCATTCCCCTTGTCCTAGGAAGCCTTCCTCCCAATATTCGTCCCTATTATCACCCCTTTTCCCAAAAAAATGAAATTGAGAAAATGGTTCAAGAACTGCTCAACGCAGGTGTTATCCTCCCTAGTACGATCCCCTACTCTTATCATGTGGTCATGGTCCTTAAGAAAGAAGGTCCTTAGCGCATGTGTCCTGACTTCCACGCCCTCAACAAACTCACCATTAAAGACAAATTTCTCATTCCTATCATTGATGACCTCTTGGATGAATTGAGTGGCGCCCAGTTCTTTACTAAACTTGATCTTCGTTCGGGCTACCACCAGATCTGTATGAAAGAGGCATGCATTCCTAAGATTGCCTTTAGAACTCATGAGGGCCACTATGAGTTTTTGGTCATGCCCTTTGGCTTGTGTAGTGCTCCATCCACTTTCCAAAGCCTCATGAATCATGTCTTCCGTCCTTTTCTCCGTCATTTTGTGTTAGTTTTCTTTGATGATGTTGGGGTCCTATAATTATAGGCAACTCGTTTCTTCGACTGTGGATTTGGCATTTCCCCCGTGATGAAGACTTCTGGCTCGGTTGACCCATTTTCCCCTCCATCCATTTCGTCCGATCCTCCATCATCCTGTTGCATCCTTCATCCTCCGTTGTGCCTTCACTCCCTTGTCTTTTCGACCCATTGAGTACGCCTCACTCGCCTTCCATCCATGAATAAATGGACTTAGGATAATGAACGAATAATGTTAAAAGGTTAGTGATATTCTCTAATATTTGTTAGCCTAACAAAGTTGTTTTGATAAGATAATTTAAAATAAATAATTGTTAGACTAACTATTAATTAATTAATTAATTAATAATTAGTTAGTTTAATAAGTATGTTAGTTTTTGGATTAAATAAAACAATTAAAAATAAAAACAAAATAAAATAAATAAATATTAAAACATTAAATAATATAAAAACAAATTAGATAAAACAAAATATATAAAAAACAAAAACATATAAAAACCAAACATAAAAACTAAATATAATAAATATATAATAAAACAAATATAAGAATTATAATAAACATACATAAAATGTAATAAAAACAAACAAAACAAACAAAAATTAAACAAAAAGCAAATACAATACACATAAAACAAAGCATGTAATAAAAACTAAAATTTAAAAAACAAAAAAACTAAAAATCCTACGCTATCCTAAGTCTACCCCACCCTTATACCTCACTCCCGCTCACATAAAACTCCACGCACCTTCATACATCACGACCCTTCCACTCACATCAAGCATTTAATCAAACGACCGTTAAAAATTACGGACCCCCCCTCACTATCCGGAGTTTAACAAGAGGGGGGGGTTCGGAATAATGGTTTTCCAATACCACCCCCCC
>SNQJ01S0003144.1:128701-151678 GCA_010110895.2 Picea sitchensis | reverse complement strand
CCTCTATCCACAAGGGTATTATTGATGATCCATTCAATAGCTTCCAAACAAGGGAACACTAGTTCCCTTTCTACCACCAAATGTAGTTAAGACCTTGTGATGTTTAAGAAGACTTTTTTTATCTACTTCCCTACAAGTCAGGTCACTATGAGGTACAACCCTCAAATAATATTCATATTCATTTATGAATTTTAGAAACAATTCGCTCCGTCTTGGAAAGATCATCGGTGAACTAGTATGGGCCTTGGTATCTTTGAAATTTGGCCTCAAAACAAGTTCTTTGACTACTGTAATTTGAATAACTAGGACATATTCCTCCATTGCATCATCAATTTCAACCATCTTATTCTATGAATGTTTCCCTATTTCCTTCACCTTTCCTTTGGGAATTTTGACTAGGACCTTCAATGGAGTCCTTCAACATGACATTTTCGCTACATGCATGAACCAATTTTGAAGCAACAAATAATGCTTTGATAGAGAAACATTTAATGATTTCTCAAAATGTTTGTCGGGATTGCAGTTTGACAAACATTGCATCAATTCCACAATATTCATAAAATAAAATAACAAACAACATAATATATATCATGTTTCAAGAATTAAAACACTTACTTATGCATTTGCCCAAAATTCCACTGGAAAAAATCTGATTTAGACACTTACTAGTTTCAAAGATGACAATCAATGGCAAACTATAATAGAGATGGAACTTTTCCCAATCACCCCTGGTACTGAGATGCCCCCAATTTTCATATAATTGACACTTATAGCTCTTTATATTTAACATGATACAATGTTCTACGAGATTGGAAATGTGTTTCAACACGTTTACCTTTTCATTGTATTGGATAAATAAATACTATTTTCAACATGCTAGTGTGGTTACAAAATTGTTTAAGAATATATATTTTTCTATTTTTTTATGAACCTATGATTTTCCCTATGGTGTGCTTGGTTTCGTCAAAATTGTTTCATTCATATTTTTTATGGGTCACAAGATTTTTTTTCAATGAGTGTTCATAAGTTCATATTTTTGGTGAGTTCAAATTTTAGTTATTTCTACAAGTTTGATATTTAGTTTTGGCAATCACCGGGTTTTTTTGGGTGGGTTATAATATTTTCCTTCGGTGTGCTTAGATTTAGTGAAATTATCTTTCCTTGGCATGCACGAGCCATACCTTTTCGACATCTCTCTCAACTTGTTTCGATGAACTTTATTAGACTCAATTCATTGATTTTTCATTAAAAACATTTCCTTTCGGTGCTACTGGGAAACCTAACCTCTAGTTGTGTTCGGTGGATTTAGTTTGAGTGTTTGTGCAATTTTTTGACTCTGCTAAAATAATTTTTAACAAGACCGATTTTTTTTTTCTAGGATTTGAGTTCATTTTGTTGACAAAGTGTCCCCAGACACATAATTTTATTAATAAGGAAAAAGTGATTACAATCTGAAGTGATAACTCATAATCTACTCCTTAACCTCACTTGAAGAAGGAGCTATTTTATATATCTCAACTTTAAACTAAAACCTAGGAGAACAACCAATCACAAAATCACATGAGTATGATAGGTGTCCTTTACATAGAAGCTAGGTGTCCTTGTCCTAACAAACTAGAATAAATTAATTTCTTAAAACATGTATACTAGAAAATACTTAGACTATAGAACTTTAGGATTATGAGACTAACAATCCCCCTTTTAATTCGAAAGTTCATTTTTACAAATACCAAGCTCATCTCTAAACTTAGTGAACTTTATTCTACCAAGAGGTTTGGTAAAAATATCTGAAATTTGATATTCAGATGGAAAAAATTGAGGATTGATGATGTCTTTGATGATGAGCGATCTAATGAAGTGGTACTTGGTGTAGACATGTTTAGTATTTGAATTAAATGCTCGATTATTTTCCATCTTTATTGCTGACCGACTGTCGATCAATAAGGTAGTTGGTGATTTTTGAGTTTCACCAAGATCTTGTAAAATTCTGCGTAGCCATACAATCCCACATGTTGCTTCCCAAGTTGATATGTACTTTGCCTCTGCTAAAGAATTGGCACTTGTTGTCTTATTTTTACAATTCCTAGATACTATTGTTGAACCCATATTCATTAAATAAACTAAAGTGGATGTTCTATCATCAATGTCACTTGCAAAATCAACATCTGAATATCCAACAAGTGTAAAAATTTTGTTCTTTTTGTAGAGAAGACCAAAGTCTTTTGTACCTTGAATTTATCTTTGTACCCTTTTTGCTGTGGCTCTTGCATAAACCTTGAAAGTACACTGACTGAATATGACAAATCTGGTTCAGTATTTTTCAAATAAATGAGACTTCCAACCAATTGCATGTACTTTGTACTATTTACCAATTCCCCCCCTTCAAATTTTGAAAGTTTCAATTTTTGCTCCATGGGGGTAAGAGAAGGTTTACAATATTCCATGTCAAATTTCTTTAACAATTCAGTGGCATACTTAGATTTACTAAGGAATATTTGGTTAGGATATTGAGATACTTCAACTTCAAGATAATAATGAAGTTTCCCTAAATCAGTCATTTTGAACCATGCTTTAAGTTCTTTCTTAACCTGTTTGATGTGAGCTTCATTATTTCTTGTTATGATTAAGTCATCAACATAGATTACAAGTATCACCATGTTCTTATCTTGCATTCAAAAATACAATGTATCATCTAATTCACTTTGCTTCATCCATTTTTGCATACCAAGCTTGAGGAGCTTGTTTCAAAACATATAAAGCCTTCACAAGTTTGCAAACTTTATGTTCTTGTCCTTTAGCTTCAAAACCTTGTGGTTGAGTCATGAAAATATCTTCCTTTAGATATCCATTCAGGAAGGCACTTTTGACATCCATTTGATGTAATTTCCAACCATTATGTGCAGCCAAATTGATAACCATTATGATGGTATTCCATTTATTTGTGGGTGCAAAAGTTTCTTCATAATCAATTCCTTCCAATTGAGAAAAACCTTTATCAACAAGTCTTGATTTGTACTTGTCAATTTTACCATTGGGCTTGTACTTTAATCGATAAACCCATTTATAATAGATGGGATTAACATCATGTTGAAAATCAACTAAGTTCCAAGTCCCATTTGCATGTACTGAATCATATTCATTAATCATTGATTCCTGCCATTCTTTATGTCTAGCTACTTCAACAAAACAAGTAGGTTCAGTGGAAGCATGAGCAAAATCATCTTCTGCTCTTGAATATCCCCTGGTTCCTTTTTTTTTCATTTCATATAAATGAACGTGTTTCAGAAGTTGTTCGACAAACTTTGGCTTCTTGTGTTGAGCGGATTGAGGATCTGAATCACCATTATTATTGCAAGGGGTGTTTTCAAAAAATGAGGCTCTTCATTCATCTGAAATATCTGAGGTTGGAGAAGATTCTTTTGAATATTCAGTAAAAGAAGAGTCTTTTGTTGTTTCATTATCAGATGAATCATAAGAACTATTTTATAAAGAGATGTCTTCTGGAGAAACAAAGTCTTTTTCAAACAAAAATGTTTTCTTTGACTTGTTCAACTTACCTTTACCTTTAGTGTTTTTCTTCTCTAAATGACTAAGGATATGATTAATATCATCTAAACTGTTACTTTCAGTTTCATCAAAAATCACATCTCTACTGACAATGAATTTTCCATCTGAAAGCAATCTATACCCTTTGTTTTCATCAGAGTATCCAATGAAGGTGCACTTCATACATCAATTTTTAATTTAGTACTCTTTTCCTTAGGAACTAAAGCATAACATGTTGAGACAAAAACACTAAGATGATTTAACTTGGGTTTAAAACCATACCAAAATTCATAAGGAGTTTGTCAATCTAAAGCTAATGTAGGTGATCGATTTTTGAGATAAACTGCAGTATGGACTGCTTCAACCCAATATTTTGTGCTCAACCCTTTAAATTGCATCACATATCTTGCCATGCCCATGAGATTTTTGTTCATCCTTTCAGTAACTCCATTCTGTTGTGGAGTATATGAATTTTTCAGTTGACTCTTAATTCCATTGTTTCAACAATAATCATTTAGTTCAGTTGAAGTGAATTCACCTCTATTATCAGTTGTCAAAGAAGCAACCTTTTCTCTAGTTTCATTTTCAACCATGTGTTGAAAATTTACAAATTTTTCAAAATCTTCAGACTTTGCCTTTAAAAAGTACACCCATGTAATTTTAGTGTGGTCATCAATCAACAATATAAATTATCGACATCCACCTAAAGAAGATTCCATTGAACGACATATAAAACTGTGAATCAACTCTAAATACTTTGTTTCTCGCCATGAACTGGTTGAAAAAGATTCTCTCTTTTGCTTGCCAAAAATACAAGCTCACACTTGGAATTTTATTTCTTGAAAGTTGGCAAACCCTTTACCAAATATTGGGACTTAATTTTCAAGAGACTATCAAAGTTTAAGTGACCAAATTAAAAATGCCATAATTTGAATGAAGACATTTCAGAATTCATTGTTGTTGCAACCTCTTTCTTTCTTTGGATGAATTTCCCATTCATTTTTAGTAACTTCCCATCTCCATATCCAGTCATTATTGTTTTAAAGTTATCCTTCCCTGACTTAATCTTCACCAAACCATCTTGCATGACGATTTGATGCCCAACTTGTCTGATTGTGACTAGGGATAATTTTGTTTTCTTAAAAGTTGGTACATTCCAAACATTTGAAATCCATTTTTCACCAATATTAGGGAGAAAACAATTCACTGAACCTTTTCCTTGAGGTACATGAGTTGTATCATCAGCTAAATATATGGGATTTAGTTGAACATCTTAATAATTCAAAAACTAGTCTCTGTGATAAGTCATATGTTGAGTATCCCCTGTGTCCAATATCCAATCATTTTCAAATGAATCTACATGTTGAACTGCTGAAAAAACATATTCATATTGATCATCCTGATAATCTTGATCTTCTGCATATTGACCTAATTATTGAGAATTTGAATTTGATGTATGGTTAAACTTTGGTAATTGATCATTGCTTTTAAGACAATTTGATGCAGAATGACCCATCTTTAAACATCTTTTACATCTTACTTGACTGAAATTTCTGCATTTTACTGAATGTGCATTATTATTGGGAGGATTACTTTGAAAATTTTGTAGATGAAAATTGCTATGACCTCTACCTTGACCACGACCTCTTCCACGGCCATGATTAGAAGACTGATTCTAAAAATTTCCAAAATTTGATTTTCCTCTTCCTTTAGAATTTTCAGCTTTAGTGAAAAGAAGATCTTCTCCTGATTGTTTTTGTTTTCCAAAAGATTTACTATGTTCAGCCAGTAATTCACTAAGCGAATCAAAAGTTACAGTTGAATACTTATCAGTTATTTGCAAAGTCTCAAGAATATGCTTATAAGATGGAGGGAGGCCATTTATTACAATGGAGACTAGAAAACTATCTTCAAGTTTAGGAAAAGCGCCTTTGATGATTTCCTGATGAATATTCTTAATCCTTGAAATGTATTCTAATACATCACCATTTTCTGCTAATCTTAGTTGAATCAATTTAATTTGTAGATCAACTCTATGAGATGCAACAAGAGTATACAAAAACTTCTTTAATAGATTCCAAGCAAATCATGCATATTTGGAATTCTCAATATGAACAAACATGTGTTCAGTTATAGAAGAATGCAGAAAAGAAAGTGCTTTTTCATCTTTCAAATTCCATTTTTCTAAAGAAGTAGCATCGATGGGCTTAGTTGGAGAAATATCACCATCACACATATCACACCATATTTCATTATAGATCACAGTGTTCTGCATGTGCCGACTCCAAGATTTGTAATTCTTGGGTCCATATAACTTATTTGATTATGTGAATAGATTGATTAATTTAGACATGATGTTTGTTGAAATATTTGCAAGTGAATAATCCACAAAATTCCAAAAGAGAGCAACAAGGCGCTAGAAAGAAAGAGTACACAATACACACAAAAAGAGTACCTTTAAGGGCTTGGCCTTGACCATTTAAAAGTCTTGTTGGAAATGGAGTTTGGGAGAGTATTTTACTCGACTCTTCTCAACTTCTGAGCGTTCAAGACTACAATCAAATCTTTCAAAGTTTGACCCTTTTTACAATATAGATAACCTTTTGCAAGTAATAAAATTTGCCCCCCCTTGAACTAAATTCATCAATGACTTAAAATATTACAACTCAAATGTCTAAAAATAAAAAACAAAACTCTTTAATATGAAGATCAAAGTTTAAAATTATTATAACTCCACATCTTTGTGTTAAAACAATTTTTGATCCTTCATCCAGTCCTCAATCCAGTCCTCAATACGGTCCTCAATATGGTCTGTGATATATACCTCGATATCAACAAGGATTTTTGCAACGATTTTTGATAATTTAATATCAGTTAAAAAAGATGTCCACCAAAATCATGCAGAAGGGGCTTCAAAAACGAGGACACACAACAATCTTTTGACACACAGAAGAGATCTAAGTGGGTGAAATCACACCATTCTGCGTGGAGATCTAAATACTCAGGATATTCTTGTTGACATGGTTATTTCCTAAGATATGCATTCACCTCAGATATTTTGTTTTCATATCGCAAATATGTCAAATAAATTCATGAGATTTTTGTTCACCTCATATCTGAAATTCATGAAATTCATGTTTTGGTTATGGGATCATAGAAAATCACCTCAGTTATGAAGATGGTTGTTGCCTCAGATCTGTGTTTGCGTTCTGGTAATGGGCCCACCACTTTCAGATGGACCCTTCTTTTTCAAACCCTATACGAAAACAACAACAACCGCAAATGGCGATGGCGATGCAACAAAGAGAAAGCGTGGAAAACATTGAGTGTATTAGCTCTTTGTGCGCTAGATATCCAAAGTAATTTCTTCTCCAGAGGTACTGGATCCGATCCACACAAATTTGAATCTTCATTTTCACTGATATGATGCCATAGATTCAATCTGATGACCTTCTGCTCAATTTAGATGTGATCCATGATACAATTCTTGATATGGTATTTGATACAGAACTTGATACATACCTCAATACAGACCATATATGAAAACTAAAAATATATAGAATATACAACTATGAATTTAAATTGCTAGATTTATGAATAGATCTCAAGCAATTTTTACAAAAATGAGCCCTTGTAAGTAATTGAAAAAACAACAGTGCATCTTAAGATCATAAAACAATGCAGATTTATAATAGATCTGCTATGATCTTGAGATTTACAAGCCTAACTACTGATAAATTTGAAGATTTAGAACTATAAACAATATAAATAGCTATAGAAATGTAGTCAACAATAAAATGAGGATTAAATCTGAAATAAAATCAACAAATTGATTTAGAAAAAAAATGCAATTAAAAAAAAAATGTTTCTTACTTTAAACAACAACATATTACCTTAGTATCGTTGCCCTTGAGTTTGAAGAGATCTAGGTTGATGTTGTGGAGACTTCCTTACTTTCTCAATCCATCACCAATTCTCTTCCATCACAATTTTCACCATGGCATTGATACCATGTTGACAAAGTGCCCTCAGACACATAATTTTATTAATAAAGAAAAAGTGATTACAATATGAAGTGAGAACTAATAATCTACTCCTTAACCTCACTTGAAGAAGGAGATAGTTTATATAGCTCAACTCTAAACTAAAAACTAAGAGAACAACCAATCACATAATCACATGAGTATGATAGGTCTCCTTTACATAGAAGTTAGGTGTCCTTATCCTAACAAACTAGAATAAATTAATTTCTAAAAACATTTATACTAGAAAATACTTAGACTATAGAACTTTAGGATTATGAGGCTAACACGTTTGTTTTCCTATGTGCTATAAAATATTACCAAACTACATGAAATGAATGAAATAATTTAAACTAGAATGCAAAAAAAAAAAAAAAAATCTTAGCCAAAAGATCAAAATGAAGTGCTACCCAAAAATTTTAGAATTTTAGTATGTGTTGTGTACTCAACACAACCTTAAGAGGAAAATGAACATGAGTGGATTTCTTCCATAAAAGGATCAATTGTAAGGTGTTTCCCTACCTTAAGGTTACTTTTATATAATAAACTAAAGGGGATTTTCTATGGTACTCTTGGTTATCTTTCATGAGAGAGAATTTTCATATCTTGGGTACATAATTTCTTGGGTCAAAAAAGAAGAATTATTTTTTTCCTATTTTGCAGGTTTTCAAAGGGAAAATAGGGTTTCGACTCTTAGATTAATTCTTGTATATTTATGATTATAATTTGAAGAAAATATTTGTATATTTGAGTTTCTCTTAGAAAATACCCAAGTTCAATTTTTTTATTCCAAATCAAATTTCGAGAAGTGAAGATATTGTTGATTTAAAATCAAATATTTTAGGGTTTTTTTAGTGATGTCCATCTAGACTACAAAGTAGATATATTTTAATAAGGTTCTTAGATTTCCTCTAGAATAACACCATTGGAAAGAGAATTTTGGGTGCTTTGATTTGAAATGTTAAATGTTGTGCTTCCAATCAATATATAATGCACTGCATCCCTTGTTAATTTATTCCTTCAAACCCTAATGGAAGTAAAGAATGGAAATGTGGTGTAACGTGCCATAGGAGGAACAAAGGTTGGTGAAACAATATTTGCAATATCTATAAAAGGGATACTAAGATCTGAAGGAGACACTCCATAAATTTGGGAAGACCTGCATTATTGGTACAACATATCCTTTCATCAATGAAGAGTATGACTGAGAAATATATTCCCGATGTTATTTGGAGGATGATTATGATGACTAGTATATAAATAGTTTCCATTTTTGGGATGATAACTAATTTCATCTTCTACTTTATAAATATACTCAAGGAATCAAGGAGAGAGAAAGAAACAGAGCTTGGATATAATGAAACCATGGAGGGAGAATTATAGAGCATGTTGGAGCATAATGGGAGTGAATTGGAGCTAGAAAATTGAAGATCCAGGTTGTCAAGCCTGAAGAGTGAACTCTTGTGTGAGTTGCACTAAAACAACAAGTGTTTTTTGTTGGTTTACCGATAGTTTTCCTAGTAGAAAATTCCCTGGAGTTCCCAGCTGAGATATTCTTAGCTTCATGTGCCAGAGAAACCCTGATAAACGAATGGGATGCTCGAGGGAGTGAGATCAATAAAGGGGTACATTCCTTGGGTTGGACAGGTCAAGAGGAAGAATGTTGGTGGAAAATCGAGATAGTTGTAGAAGAATATCAATTGATTTGAGAATTTTATGAGATATGAGTGGACTGTGAGAGACCACCCTCTTTTATGGATTTCTAGCCTCAACTTGGAGGTGACTGGATGCTAAGATTTGGAACAATCAGTCAATGGTTGGGTGGAAAATTTGTCCCAAGCAGTTGGTTGCACAAGTGTTATGAAAAGATAAGTGTTTTATCTTACTATTGTGTTTAATTGTTGTGTATGAACTCTGTGTATTTGGAAGTGACTTATATGTTGTTGTAATGACTTGTTTAGATGAAGTTCATATTGATTATTAGCATGTTCTAGATGCTTCTATTTTATGGTTGTAGACAATAGCTAAATTTGTTTTAATTCATAGCTGAAAGCTATAGGAAATGAGTTAAATGTAAATGAATTAATTCAGTTAGCAAAAATTTCATTTTTATGTTTATTATGCACCGTAATGTCCCTCGGTTGGGACGGGGGATGTTATATTATGGTATCATAGCTTTGGTTCAAACACCAAGCTTGTATGGGCCAAGATGGCTACGAATTCGTGAAATTCATCGTTGCATGTTCTTTTTGTGATGGGTTTGGGGAAAAGTGGATATTTTAGAGACACATCCCCAATTCCGTGAGTGAGATCCAAGTTTAAATGACTTCATATGGTTTGAAAAGGTTAATGGAATGGATCGGTGAAGTTATAGACCAAAATTCGACCTGGAATGGCCAAAATTCTAGTTTCAATGGTCGCTTGTAGAGTTACAGACAGTTTGGAGAATCGAAGGCCAAGATCATGTTTGATCTCATGATTGACAGTCGAGATCATGTTTGATCTTGTGATTGACGACATATATTCACTGTGATAAATTTAAAAATTCATAAGGATTCGACCATTTGAAAAGTTGATGGGATCAATGCCCATGGTTAAATCAGGGGTTATGAAATGGATAAGATCGATGATTTATATTGAATGATGTTTTATTTGAAATTTTTATAAGTGTGGGGTTCGACAATATAATTTGATAATGCCCGATGGTCAGATCAATAAGTTTGGTGAACAAGAGAAAATGCCAATGTTCAACGACTAATGAATGAGCATCAGTGGAAGTGGGTGAAGAGTTGGTTCGACCGAGAGACATATCTTACAACCAATTAGGAACAGAAATAGCCCATGAAGGAAATAATAAATCCTATGGGGATTGGAATGGGGACACTAAAATAGGCCAAAATCCACTATTCTATACCACTTTTTGGGGATTGTTGAGATTTTCAGAGAAGGAAAAGTGACCCTAGATTATAAAGATGGAAAATTGTATCTGGTCAACTTTTTATATACTCATCAATACAAACAACTTTGGTTTAGTGAAATTTTTCCAGAATTGCGCCGGTTGAGAGATAGTCAATTCTGCTAAAAAAATAAATCCAAGTCTGGAAAAAGAGTGAAAAAGGACAAAGTTGCAGATTCCATATTTTTGTAGTTTTTTACTAGAATATAATATTGAAATTCTTTGAATTGTTATGAATTACTTGTTGTTTTTGTTATCTACGTCTCATACAAAATTTTCTCCAATTCCTGACATATTTTCTTTTGCAGTTGACAAAAGTTGTCATTTCAATAAAATTGCACCAGTTGAGAAAAAGGCACAGAAAGGGGTGAAAATGGATTTTTCAAGAAGCCATAACTTTCATATCAGAGTTTGGATTAGGGCATGCGTATGGTTATTGGAAATCTATTCCAGGTAAGAATGCATCTAGGGAATAATAATATGAATTGATGAAACATGTCCTTCATAAATTGATGAGAAAACAACATGTATTCTAATTAATGAAATGTTTTACAATACACATGTTCTAATAGTAATTATTACATGCACATTTATTGCAGAATAGAGGTAAAGAAAGAAAATTTAGTTATTATATGAGGACTGGAATTATGGAATATTCTCAAGGATCTTACAACCATGAAGAAGAGATAAGAGATTTGCATGTTAGCATGGGGAATGCCGAGACACAATCAAATGGAAGAAGAGATAGTAAATATCCTATCACTATGAGAAGTATGCATAGAAAAGTGAAAATCTACAAAGATGATAACGAAATGATTATGAAGGCTCAGGAAGAGATACTTCAGATCTTGAACATGTTTCATAAGAAAGTTAACAAATATTCTAGCACCAAGAAAGAAACTAGTGCTAGACAAGTATCAACATCTAGATCCCATAGAAAAATGGATGATCATGGAAATGATAGGAATTCAAGATGCATGAGAAGGTTCCATATTTCTCCTAGTTATTCCACTAGAAGAACCTATGCAAGCTCAAAGATAGGGAGCAACCCAAGTGTGTCTCTTGTTCGGAGGTAAAGAAGAAGACCTGAAGCAGACATTTTGCAAGGTGAACTCAAGAAAATCAAGCCACCTACTTTAAATGGAGAACACCGAAAAGGATAAGAGGCAGAGGCATGACTGTTGGAAATGAGGAAATATTTCAAGTTGCATGATTACCCCTCCCGAGTAGAAGCTAGAATTGCCACCTACCACTTGTAAGGAAAATAAGCTACATGGTAAGATCAACTTAAGCAATCCAAGAACCTTGATGAGAAGAGGATCTCATGGAGGAAGATCAAAGGACACTTCTAAGAAAAATATGTTTCCAACATTACTATGAGAGAAATACGAAAGAGTTCTTTGAACTCAAGTTGGGAACCATGACAATAGAGGATTATGAGACATTGAATTGTTGAAGTATGTTGACTTCATAAAAGGTGAGAAGGTCAAAATACAAAGGTTTCTAAGTGGGTTTCCCTCCTTCTATAGTGACAATATACAATATGATGATCCCAAGACACCTTTATGAGCAAAGAAAAGGAAGGCCAATTTTCCAAAAATACTGGAATGACAAGATGAAAGGGAAAAAGGATCAAAGGAAGAAAGGTTTGAAGCCACCATTTTTCAAAAATAACTCCCAAGAAAATCAACAAGGCCAGGAAGCCGAAAATGAGAAAAAGAATATAGATTCATTTGGGAAAAGGAGAATGCAACAACATTTTCAATGTTGGGGATGTGATGGAAATCACTTATATATGGATTGCCCTCACAAAGAAGAATGAATGAGGACCATCCACAACATTCAGGAAGATGAAACATTCCAAGACATGGGAGGAATCATGCCAAGGATTTATGCAACCTTGGACAACAAACATACAAAGTATCAATCCCCCATGATCGAAGTGGAAGGTAAGATTGACAACCAACCCATAGAAATTTTGATTGATTCTAGAGCTATCCATAGTTACATAAATGATAACATTGTTGAAATATTTCACTTGCAAATAAGTAAGAATAATAAATCTTGGTTAGTTTAGTTAGCCATGAGGGCTAAGAGGAAACCAATAAGTTGGTTAAAGATTGTCTGATAGACATGAATGGAATTAGTACAAATATAGATGCAAACATCATACCGTTGGGTTCATATGACTGTCTAATTGGTACAGATTGATTGGAAAAACATCATGATGTACTAGATTGTTACAACAAGAAAATCACATGTCTTGATGAATGGAAGCAAGACAAGATTCAAGGAATTCCAAGAGTTGTAGTTGTTAGAGAGATTTCAGCTATGCAGTTGAAGAAGAGCTTCAGGAAGGGATGTTAGATGTTTTCATCCCATACGGAGGAGAAGGGAAAATACAAAGCGAAAAAAATTGAATACCATCCGGTATTGAGGGATTTAGAATATGTTTTTAGAGAAATTCGAGGTTTTCCACCAAAGAGAGACATTGATTTCTCTATTGATTTGGTGCCAGAAGATGCCACAATGTTCAATACACCGTACAAAATGGGTACACGAGAATTGAAGGAGTTGCAGATGCATCTTGAGGAACTTTTGAAAAACGGGCATATACACCCAAGTGTGTTTCCTTTGGGAGCTCTACTTCTTTTTGTGAAGAAGAAGGATGGAACCTTAAGGCTACGTATTGATTTCAAGCATCTTAATAAGGTTACCATAAAAAATATGTATCATTTTCCAAGAATTGATGATTTATTTGATTAGCTAAAAGGTGAAATAATCTTTTTACAGATTGACTTGATATCAAGCTATCATCAAGTAAGGATAAAGGAAAAAGACATCATCAAGAAAACATTCAGAACAAGATATGGTCATTATGAATTCATGGTAGTGCCATTTGGGATATCAAATGCCCCAATAGTTTTTATTTTCTTAATGAATGGAGTGTTCAAGGAGTACCTACACAAGTTTGTAATTTTGTTCCTAGATTATATCCTCGTTTACTCTAAATCATAAGAGGAAAATGAGAAACATTTAAGAATGGTGTTGCAAGTTTTAAAAGAGCATAAATTGTATGCTAAGCTAAGTAAGTGCATCTTTTATAAAAACAAGATTCACTACTCGAGGCATATAATATCAACAACAAGGATATAATTTGATCATGAGAAGATAGAGTCCATTAGAAGATGGCCAACGCCAAATAATGTGACATAGGTTAGATAATTCATGGGTATTTCTGGTTATTAACAAAGATTCATAAAAGGGTTCTCAAAGATTGTCAATCCAATCACTTCCTTGCAAAAGAAGGGAGTGAAATTTGAATGGAATTCCAAGTGTGAAGAGAGTTTTCAAAAGTTGAAGGGAATATTGAAAAGTGCACCAATATTGAAGATTGCTGAACCAAACAAAGTTTTTTGTTTTGTGCACCGATGCATGCAAGGAAGGACTCGGTGGCATTTTCAGTCAAAGAGACCATGTGGTATGCTATGAGTCCAGAAAATTAAAAGAGAATGAGAGGAATTATGCTACACATGAGTTGGATTTAACATCGACTGTACATGCATTGAAAATGTGGAGGAATTACCTTATGGGTAAGAAATTCGAGCTAAGGAAATACCACTGTGGTTTGAATCATTTGTTTGGATAACCAACACTAAATGCTAGACAAACTAGATGGTTGGAATTTTTGAGTGAATATGACTTTGAAATTAAGAATATAAAGAGAAAGGAATATCAAGTCGCTGATGCACTCTGTAGGAGATCTCATGAAGTGCATATTGCATTCATCAACATGTATAGGATAAATCTAAAAGACAAAATCATTGCAGCAACAAATTTAGATCAACACTATGTGAAAATAAAAGAGACAATACAACAAGGCAATTTTCAGCAGAAATTTAATTATTATGAGTTGAAAGAGGATGGAATTCTCACTTACAAAGGTAAGGTGTATGTGTTGAATTCAAGTGAGATGAAAAATGAATTTCTGAAGGAAATGCATAATGTGTCATATGTCATGCACCCAGGATATCATAAGACAATTGCAACAGTAAGAAGCCGATACTTTTGGCCAACAATGAAGAAAGAAGTGGCTAATTACATAGCCAGATTTCTAGAATGCCAAAATGGAAAGACAAAACATTGGCATCCAACAGGTTTACTAAATCCATTTCCCATTCTAGAATGGAAGTGGGAAGTAATTATAGTTAATTTTATTACTAAACTATGTAGAACAATGAAGCAACATGATTCCATCATGGTGGTGGTGGATAAATTGACTAAAGAAAAACATTTAATTCCAGTAAAGACTACCCACAAGGAAACAAATATTGCAGATATCTAAATGAAGGAAGTTGTTAGGCTACATGGGGTACCTAAAGCAATAGTTTCAAATAGAGATCCAAAGTTCACATCTAATTTTTGGAAAGGTTTGTTCAAGGTCTTTGGAACAAATTTAAATCTTAGTACATCCTATCATCCAGAGTCACATGGGAAAACAAAAGGCAATAATAGGATAATTTAGGACACTCTTCGAATGTATGTGATGGATCAACTGTCAAAGTGGGAAGATTATATTCATTTAGTTGAATTTTCCTACAATAATGGGTATCATGCCTCATTTAAACTGAGTACATTTGAGGCATTGTATAGCAAAAAATGTAACACTCCAGTGAGTTGGGATGATCCAACAGATAGAGTAGTAGTTGGAGCAGAATTGTTAAAGGAAATGGAAGAGCAGATGACATGGATAAAGAATAATTCAAAAGTTTCTCGGGATAGGAAAAAACGTTATGCATACATGAACATAGTTTTCAGATATTTTAAAGAGGGAGAACATGTGTTTTTGAAAGTGAAGGAAAAGAGAAGTTCGCTAGGATTAGGAAGCTTCCTGAAGTTGGCAACAATATATTGTGGGCCTTTTGAAATATTAGAAAAGATAGGGCCAGTTCCATACATGTTAGCATTTCCTGCATCCATGCGAGTCCATAATGTATTTCATGTGTCATTGTTAAGGAAATATGTTCCTAATCCTAACCACATAATTGATTGGAATGTGATTCAGGTGGAGCATGAAGGGGATTTTTGGGTGGAATCAATACTCATCCTAGATCGGAAATTCTAAGTGCTCAGGAACAAATATATAGGGATGGTAAAGGTTCAATGGACTTGCTATGGTCCTGAATATGCTACATGGGAGCATGAAGAAAACATGCGGGAAGAATACCTGCAAAGTTTTGACAGTTTTGAAGAAAACATAATGCAAGACTCCATTTTGAGCAGCTAAAATTATCGAACCATATCTTAGAGTCCTAGACAACTACATTGGGGACCCTGATAAAAGAATGGCTTATCCATTGGGTTATCCCTGATAAACGAATGGTGCATTTCTTGGGTAGGTGAGTTGAGAGGAACATGATATTATGGTTGGAACTGCTACTAGAGTTGTAATATTGCAAAATTTTATTTTCAAAGTATTGTGATGTAATTTGCATATATGTATATCAACATAGAGTGCACTGAGGATGACGCACAATTATAGGGGAGGGGGAATTTAACATCCCCACTATAATCCCCATTTTAATTAATTCTTATGTAGATATAATGTGTGCCTATGGCCAAAGTGATGTAATATGCGAATTGTATTTCTATGTTTTAATAATAAAATGTGACGACAACTGCTAAAGGGGACATGGACAAGAGATGGGGGATGACTTAATCCAAAAGAGGGGGGGAGTGTCTAGGATAATGTCTAATAGGGTTCCAAGGGGGAAATACCAACGTATATTAATTTAACACATTTTCCTAAATTTGCTAAATGTATATGAACCTTTCAATTTCTAATTGAGTTTTCCCAAAGCCAATCATTGAATACATGTAATAGGGTGGGTCTGACTGGTCACATACCAAATTTATTGGGCACATGAGGGTTGAGTACAATCATCTTGGGGAAGAGTGTGAGTTAAGAAAGGTAATCCAAAGAGAGGAAATTTGTATGGGTTGGGGAAACAATTTAAGTTAGTCAAGTTTTGTGCATGGGAGTCAAGGAGAGAGAAAGAAAAAAATATTGAAGCTGGTGGTACCATAGAGGGTAAATTATAGAGCATGCTGGAGTGTAATGGGAATGAATTGGATCTGGAAAATTGAAGAGCTAGGTTTTTAGGCATGAAGAGTGAACTCCTGTGTGAGTTTCACTAAAACAACAAGTGTTTGTTGTTGGTTTGCTGATAATTTTCCTAACATAAACTTCCTTGGAGTTCCCAGCTGAGAGACTCCTAGCTTCTTGTGCTAGACAAACCTTGATAAACGAATGGGACACCCGAGGGACTAAGATCAACGAAGGGGTAAATTCCTTCCATTGGACATGTCAAGAGGAATAGAGATGGTGGAAAATTGGGATAGTTGTAGGAGAATATCAGTTGGGTTCATAGTTTTATGAGTTGTGAGTGGACTGTGAGAGACCACCCTCTTTTGTGGATTGCTAGCCTCAGCTTGGGGGTGACTAGTTGTTGAGATTTGGAATAGTCGGTCTATGTGTTGGGTGGAACGTCCGTCCCAAGTAGCTGGTTGCACAACTGTTGTGAAAAGATAAGTGTTTTATCTTGATGTTGTGTTAAATTATGTCTTTAATTATTGTGCACATAATCAGTGTATTTGGAAGTGACTTATATGTTGTTGTAATGATTTTTTTAGCTTCATTTCATGTTGATTATTAGCATGTTGTCGATGATTCTATTTTATGATTGTACATAGTAGCTAAATCTATTTTAATTCATAGTTGAAAGATACATGAAATGAGTTAACTGTAAAATTAATTAATTCAAGCAAAATTTTTATTTTTATGTTTATTCGACACCATAATGTCCCTCGGTTGGGTTGGGGGACATTAAACTATATTATGGTTGTACCTCCTCATAAAAAATGTTGTGGGAAATGTTTTTCTAATGTCGATTAAGGCCACTATTCTTGTTGTTATTAAATAAGGCCCAATATGGAAGTTAGTATTGAATATATTTAATGGGGTGATCTAGGGGGATCACGATGGTCATCCACCTTTTCCATTGAATCAACATTTCGAGCCTATGGTTTTGATAAACCATGATATTCACCCTTTTGATGGGGAATGGAATGTAATTCCATCTTCATTTGTTAATCACAAACATCATGTAATTATTTCCTAGTGGTTTTATGTGCATCCCTACAACATAGTGTTAATGCAACAGATCCCATTAGAACTACGTAGTTAAGCATGCTTAGGATAGAGTAGTACTGGGATGGGTGACCACCTAAGAAGTCCTAGTATTTTACATGCTTATGAAATTTTATAAAATTAGACCAATTTATCCCACATGCACCGTGGGAATTGTTCTCCTCTCACTCTCTCATATATAATTGAGGTGGAGGAGTCCCTTTAAGCACGCAATGGAATGTGATGCAAATCTTGTTGTGAATGAAGCATAGACAAAATGTCTTTATTTTCAGAGATAAGCTACGCCATTCTATCAATTTTTGTTCTATAATGTTTTTCTCTCTTATTCATTAATAGACGTTTGGATTCACTATATTTCTTTGTTACTTGCAATATATTTGTGTATTTCCTTGTTATATCTTTGTTTTATTTATGTCTTCATGTCATTCTCAAAATAATTCAAATCAATGGAATTAGAGCAGTCTGCTATTTTTCGTTTCTTAGAGCAGGTCCCCGATGAGGTTAGGGTATAGAGAGTTGGGTCTCGAGCTAGTTTTGCTTGAGGAAAAATTCTCTCACCATACCAAGCGACCTCCCATGGAGGAAGAAAAGAGAGATGACAAAGTAGAAGATCATTTCAAGATGTTTATCGAGGAATCCCTCATGTGAAAAAGGAAAGAGATGATGGAAAAATTTTCTCAAATCCTTTGAAGACTATTGATGGTGACAACTGAGGCATCTTCGACAATTAGCCATTTCAGAGGTGCAACACCCTTCAAGGTACAAGTCAATTTTTCTATCCCCTTATTTGAAGGACACGTAGATGCAGATGCTCTAGAAAAATGGTTGAATATGTCAGAAGGTTATTACTCTTTCCAAAAAACTTTCGATAATGAAAATATCACATTGGCACTCCTTAAATCTGTTCTCCATGTCAAAGCTTGGTGGGAATGTTACTAGGAGAGATACATTGTAGATGAATCTACACCATTCGGGAGTGAACCAAATTTGGTTTCTTTTGTAGATTCCCTAAAGGAGGAGTTCTACCCCGTTGGAAACTATGATGACCAATACATGAGATGGACGACTTTGCGTCAGAAAAGAGACCAAATGGTGATGGAGTACACTGGAATATTTCATATCTTGTGCTCAAAGTTGCGTATCAAAGACTCCAAGCGACACCTGGTTTTGAAGTGTCGCAGTGGTATGTGCATATGTACATCCAAACAAAGATGGATTTCTTGGACATTTCCTCACCAGGAGTTTCTTATTGATATGCATTCAAAATCAAGCACAAATTCAAGCAGTGGAGTAAGCGGGAATTCAGGTTTGAAAATATGCCACAACAGAAGCATAGAAAAGGAAACCCTAACTCACATAATGAAGGACATATCAACAAGGAAGACCAACCTCAAGAGATACAGTCTAGAACGCATGAAAAGAAGGGTAACTATAAGTTTAAGAATGATACCGAAAAGTGGTGTGAGTTCCAATAAATCTCCTGGCACAACACTCATGAATGTCGCTCGAAACAGTCATTGGTGGCTAAGATCAAAGAAAAGGAATCAGAACCTGTCTTGGACTTTGATTCAAAGTGTAATAAAGGGAAACATATCATCTATGTATAATCCACTTCTACCATCACGACCACAACAATACAACCAAAATAACCATAGGATATTGAGGAGGGGGAGTGCCTCTTCCACTCACAGATGGGTAAATGGGACCCCACTACATTTAAATGTTGATAGTGGGAGTCAAAAGAACATGATATCAACTGAGGTTTTCAAGAGATTGAAGTTGTCAATGATGCCACACCCCCAACCATACACCATCAGATGGTTGAGTCAGGGACGAGACATCCATGTTCTCTAGTAGAGCCACTTGTCCTATGGCATCAAGCCCTTAAAAGATGAGGTAGTGTATGATGTTGTCCCACTTGAAGTCTGTGATGTTATTTTAGGAAAACCATATATGTGGAAATGGCATGCTATATATGAGTCTTAACCTCGAAGTGTCATTGTTACTTTGGGAGGTCATCTCTATAGGGTACCAGAGGTAGCTCCAACTACTACCACTTCATTAATATCATAAAAACAATGCCACAAAGTAATATCTCATAACACACAGTTTTCCTTCTTCACGATCCAGTCAGATGAGGAACAAAAGGACATTGTGAACACTACAACCTCGACCCAAGATGTTTCTATCCAACAAAAGAAAGTTGACAAGATTGTAGAGAAGCATGAAGAAAATGATATTCTTCGGTATGTTTAGCATCGTTTTGTTGGCCATGGCCCTTTTCAGGTATGCTTGGGGTTCCAACCATTAGTCGTCATTGATATAGATCTTCTTGTTGCATCTTCACCGACACATTCCTCCCACACTCATACTAAGGAATATCATGTAGTCAGATCCATTGAACATATTCAACACCTCCAACAGGTTTACAATATCCTTCCACAAGAAAAGTGTAGGAAGGATATCTACTTCAACAAGGAAAATGACTCACCAAGGTTCATATTTAACAAAAGTTTCCCGTTCTCTTGAGGGAACTTGACACAATGGGGACCATTTCTTCCTAAAGTGGGAGGAATGATCCAGGGGGATCTCGGTGGCCGTCCACCTTTTCCACTGAATCAACATTTTGAGACTATGGTTTTGATAAACCATCATATTCACCCTTTTGATGGGGAATGGAATGTAATTCCATCTTCATTTATTACTTACAGACATCATGTAATGACTTCCTAGTGGGTTTATGTACATTCCTGCAACATAGCATTAATGCACCGGATCCCATTAGAACTCCACAGTTAAGTGCACTTGGGCTAGAGTAGTACTGGGATGGGTGACCACCTGGGAAGTCCTAGTATTTTACATGCCTATGGAATTTTATAAACTTAGATTAATTTATGCCACATTCATCATGGGAAATTTTCTCCTCTCACTTTCTCATATATAATTGAGGTGAAGGAGGACCTTTAAGCATGCAATGGAGTGTGATTTAAGGCTTGTTGTGAATGAAGCACAACCAACATCTCTTTATTTTCATAGATAAGCTACCCCATTCTTCCATTTTGTGTTCTATAGTGTTTTTCTCTCTTATTCATTAATAAAAGTTTGGGTTCACTATATTTCTGTGTTTCTTGCAATATCTCTATGTATTTCCTTGTTATATCTCTACTATATTTCTTTCTTCATGTCGTTCTCAAAATAATCTGGATCATGGGGGCACATTAAATAAGGTCCTCTAGCTAGTTAGGAGGTTGTTATGATTAGTGTTCTCTTGTTAGTTATAAATAAGGATGTATCCCTCCTTATGGAAGGTATGTGGAGTTTGTTGTATTTTGATCTTAGCTCATTGAGAGGTTTCCCAACATTAAGAGTCAAGTGAATAGGAGTGAATTCCTTCCACAAGAGGATCAATTTTCAGGTGTCTCTCTACCTTAAGGGTATTTTATATAATCAATTAAAGCTGATTTTCTATGGTATTCTTGAATATTTTGTATGTGAAGTACATAAAAATAGAGGCATGAATTTGTATGTAAGGAGAAATATGATAAGGTATATCACTTTAAATAAGATCTAACATATCAAGTATCATATTTGTTACTACAAATACTAGAAGGGAAAACCCAAACATAAGTGGATATCACTCTCACATAACTATAGTTTTATTAGATCCAAGTAATGATATCCCAACCACAACATGATACATTGATATGATATCCCATTTATATAATGAATGTTTAGATTCATTACCAAACTCTTTTGTTTAAAGAATCAAACTTCCACTTCCTTAAAACTAATGTGTTTCATGATTGTGGGCTATACTTCTTAATTTCCTCTTCTAGTTAATTCTAGTGACAACACATTTTCCTGGGTGGCTATGTAATCTATAATAAATGCATATTCCATTCCTATGTACTCTTTAAACAACCTATTAAGCCTCATTGAGCAAGACACATCAAACCAAGTTTTCATTAGACATTAAATATTTCAACTTTTGGGTGTGTGGCACACTATCATTTGTCGCATTATCATGGAGACACCATCCAATGGATTCAGTATCTCATGCCCTTTCCAATGAACCTTCATTCATCCAAAATGGTCAACCATATACCAAGCTATAGGTCATTAAATATAACACCACAACTACCATTGACTCACACTCATATCAAATATCAACCATTGAATATGATATTTGGTGATTTATACCACATTGATCATGTGAAACAAATCCATGATGTTTGTATTGAAAAATTCTTCCCCCTTTTATCCAATAAATACATCAGACAAGTCCCCCTTATCTCTGTCTAACCAAACATATGTTTTTTCTCCTTTTATTACATCCATGATACATCACACATAATAGGTCACCTTCTAATTGTTAGATTCTCAATTGGATCCATATGCCACTAATCTAATCTATGACATGTATATGGAGTTATATTGTCACCATGTGGCTCCATGCCAACCATTATCTCTCCTACCTTGTCTCGAGGCTTTGATTGAGCATTCCTATACAGAGTTATATTGTCACCATGTGGCCCATGCCACACATTATCTTTCCTACCTTGTCTCGAGGCTTCAATTGAGCATTCACATCCACAAATAGGGTGATATATAAATTACCTCAACTCTAAAGAGTGGAGTGAAGCTATGCTTTGGATGGATTATCCCAAGCATGAGTCTAGGGAAATCCCAGACATTCCTTAACTATTAAAGATCCATTTTCATTAGGTTTTTTCTTGGGCTTACCCACCATTCAAATGGGACAATCCCCTAGATTCCCTAGTTGTCAATGCTTCCGATGTAGTCTAGCTAGTCTCCCATGTGAAGTCACCTCAACTTTACTGGGATAATGCTGCAAAATCCTTAGTTGTGAAGGTTGAGTTCTTAATTCAATCACACCTATTGTAGAGTTCCCCCAAGTTGGTTAGGGGTGGTCGCGCAAAATCCCCGACTCTAAATAAATTTGGTTTTGTGGATGTAGTATTGTTGAGATATTCAAGGAGTTATCTAAATGTGAAAGTGTAGTGATCCCATCAAACCAAACCATTGATGCTAAGAAATCAAAAATATTTTTGTTGGGGTTACTATAGAATTCCCACAAATAGGAATTGGAATAATACCTTAAACTCCTCACTTGTTAACGATCTACACTTAATTTATTTGTGCCTCACATAGATTTTTCCCAACACGGTTGGGAATAATCCCCAAAAAAATCTAGCTGAAGAAAACATGCTAGAATTTCATTG
>SNQJ01S0003144.1:92368-121825 GCA_010110895.2 Picea sitchensis | reverse complement strand
AAAATAACCTCAAAGTTGATGAACTTAGGATAACAATGAAATGATTTTGCAAAATTTTTGAAAGTTTGCTAAAACTTTGGTTTAAATGTGTTGAACCCCGTGCTGAACTAATTGAAAAACAAGCAAACCGATTACTATATCCCTAGCCTAAAGGCAGGGACTAATAAGGGTTTAATAGATGTGAATTTGTCTTCTTATGGGATATTAGTCTTTTTATATTTAAAAAAAGATCGATAGTGCTTTTGTATCATCAGAAGTTTTCAATCTTTACACCAGACTTGAATAGAATACCCAGTTTTCACTCATCCAATTCACCTATTTGAGCTTTTCATTCATTTTCATATTGACTCGTAGATTCCTGAAACCCTAGTGAATGAAACGTGGGTGGCCCGTAGCCTTCACACAAAGAATAACAATGTTAGGTATAACATATTTATTAGACACTTACATAACCAAGCGTAGTGAATAACAACTTTCTCTTAGTTGTAGCAAATAACAACTTTCTCTTAAACCGAGGATGCCTGTAAGAAAGCACATGGCTTTCTTTACTATAGAAATAAGGTAAGAAATCCTATGATAGATTCAATTGAGCTATTATTTTGGTTTGGAAGAAGTTGTGAGGCTGACCGGCCCCCGGAAAGGACCGAACTTGTTTTCCATAGTTGTTGGTGCACCGAAGGGACGATGTCGATAAGTGTTGAGTGTGCATAGAATAAGGGTGACGTACAAAACTACACTTGTCAAGGTTCTCTCCAATCAATGGCCACTTCCTAAAAAAATTAACATTTATGTCAAGGCTAGCATATTGCATGTAGGTAGGTGGTAAAGCCAGATAAATTCTAAGTGGTGTAAGTAATGTATTTGTTTCTCTGCTTGTATTCATGGCAGATTTCTATGCTTATTCTATACACAAACAAGCATCTCTCACTATGTTGTGAGATGTTTTGTGTGTTTTTTTTTTGTTTTTTTTTTTCATTTCAATGAATTTTGATATCATTGTATATTCTAAATTATATACTAATATACTTTCATTTCATTACTGTAGTGGCACTTGTTTCTTTGTAAGTTGTTATGAGCATTTTATGTTCTCACCAAAAAAAACATACTTAACACAATGTTAACAATATTATTTTATTGGTCATTAAGATATATTTATCACTAATTAATTATTCCTTAAATATTATTTTAAGAAAAACATGTTATTGGCACTTGTTTCTTTGTAAGTTGTTATGAGCATTTTATGTTCTCACCAAAAAAAAACATACTTAACACAATGTTAACAATATTATTTTATTGGTCATTAAGATATATTTATCACTAATTAATTATTCCTTAAATATTATTTTAAGAAAAGCATGTTATTGAAAATTAATTGATATAAAGATTCTCTTATCTTTTTAATTATTTCTTAAATTTAAATATTTTATTTAAAATTAATTTATAGAAAATCTATTAAAAATAAATATCATTATAATAATTTATTTTAAGATTCAATTTAATTAAATGTTATTTTCAATGATAGGGAATTTTATATCTTTATACAAAATATACTTAAAATTATTACAATGTTGATACTTGTATTTTATCATTTATTAATATTTAAGTTTTTTATATAGTTACATAATAATATAAATAACATGGAAGATAAGAGGCTTCCTAAGATTTGCTTCAAAATCTAGTCAAACCTACCCGTGACTTAGTCCGGATTAGCATAAAGATCAAGTCTTGGATAAATTATTAATAAAAGAAGAGGTTAGTATGTAGAGTAATGATAATATTAAAAATATTATTACATCTGAATTTAAGGAGAAATTGTGGCGTGATAAAGAATTAGAGGATAAAAGAAAATTAAGATTAGATATAGAGGTGAAAAACCCTAATATAGAATATCAAACACATTTTTTTGTTTTGACTAACATAAAGAAGAAAATCGACATTGCTAAAATAAGCATGAATTCTCACTAGCTCGATGGTGAAAGAGGTTGTTGGAGAATTCCTAAAACATCGTGGAACAAAAGAATTTGTCATCTTTGTGACACTAAAATGGTTGAAAATGAAAAACAAGTTTGATTAAAATGTCTTGTTACACCCACATTAAATCACAATTTCAAAATATGTGTTACAATACCGACCTTCCTAACCTTTTAACTCATAAAAATTATGGTGATTCAGGAACACTTCTATTAAATTTTTTTGAGCACATAAATAAAATTCTAAAGAAATGATCTGGATTATTTTTGGCACGAAATGAGAGCGGAGATAAAATAAAGAAATGTACAGAGATATATCACATATCCAATAATATATAGTAATACACAATTTCTATTAATGAATGAAATGTACAAGACTATAAAAATAGAGAGTGACAGACTTGCTAGAATGGTGGCATCTTATCTCTGAAAAGAGATGTGACAACTACTCACATTTGCAAGAAGATGATTTTACAAAGAGGCTCCAGAGACATTTTTATCATAAAGAAAATCCAAAACCTTAACCCTGAAAGATGAAAAACCAACAGTTTTGTGGACCCCATTTTGGCTAGTTTGATGCATCAACTTCTAGGGGGCATAAATTTGGCATACAATCTTCGTTTTGGGGCGCACGATAGATCGTTGGAAAGGTATCGACGAGGAAATTCATTTTGGGGGATCAATCAAATACTTCAACTGAATCAAGGTGCTCTATCCTGAAACAAATTCACTTAGGCCCTCAAAATGGCCCCGAAATTTTAGGAACCGAAAAATTGCTAAAAATAGTAAATTGTCAGAAGACTGTTTTGAGCCAATTGGAGTAGGTGGATGACCACCTATATCCACTTGGATCAATCATCCCTCCTTAGGAAGAAATTATATCCATTGTGTTGAGTGTCCTTGGAGAGCGAAAAGCGTTTGTTGAATCTGCATCTTGATGAGCTTCTTTCCTTGCTGGAGAAGTTGCATCGGTTCGCTTGTTAAAGGTTGGCACGAACCTGTGGTTAGAAGGGTTGGACATTTTTAAAAAATCTGGCTACATGAGATGATTGTGTGTATAAGGAATCCTTGTTCTTTTCTTCAATCTTGTCGACTTGCTTCTGCTAGATAGAAGGTGCTTGGGCTGAGGCTGAAGTGGTTACAATGTTCTTATGTTCACCTTTTGAACAAATTGTGAAGAAGCTAAATTTTGTAGTATGAGATACTACCTTGCGACACTGTTTAGGTTGGATAGTAGTTGGAACTACCTCTGGTATCCTATAGAGATGACCCCCCAAAATAACAATGAAACTACAGGGTCAAGACTCATAAATAACATGGTTCTTCCACATATATGGATGGCCGAAAAGAACATCACAGACATCTAGCAGGGTGTTGATGGCTCCAAAATCCCTGATTCAACAATAGGAACCAAACCCACCACCGAGGCCCAATTAGACTTTGCAGCGTTTAATGGTGGAATGGTTCTTCATATCTTGCGATCTGACCAATTTATCGATGGCCTTTATGTTCTCTTGTGAAGGCTCTTCCTTCAGTTTAGACTATCTCTTTTTGTATTTTCTCTTGGGTGAGACCAATATGAAATGTAAGCCGGTATAAACCAACTTGGTGACAAACAGGATCAAATTC
The DNA here is from genome assembly GCA_010110895.2 of Picea sitchensis. Classification (NCBI taxonomy): domain Eukaryota; kingdom Viridiplantae; phylum Streptophyta; class Pinopsida; order Pinales; family Pinaceae; genus Picea; species Picea sitchensis. Next base: position 118,226 of record SNQJ01S0003144.1, on the reverse strand, counting down.
TAACTACTGGGGAAGAGGCTAAACTTGGGATAACCCATTGCTCAAGAATGCAGACAATGATTCTATACCACAAGCCTAGTACTAATACATTAACCTTGTGAGCATTCAATTACTGTCTAAGAAACTAATTATCATAAATAAAACACTTATGCAAATTAGATAATGGAAAACAAAATAATTCATCTACCATAATCATTCATCACATGTTAACACAACGATTCATCTTCATCATTTAATGTAAAGAACAATAAAATATTGCACCAGATAATTTGACAATATATTAACCAACTCTTACTCATTACAACATCATTCATGAAACGAGATGGGAAATAGTTCTTCTCCACGTCCAATCACATGCATTTGATGAAAATGACTTGTCTTTGGTCCAGAAGGACTTCTCAATTCATAGCAGCTTCAAAATAATTCTTAACAACCAAAAAGCAAGAGTTCTTACAACAACCATCGACCCTTAACTAATTAGTTGATGTATTTATTTATAATGTAAAGTTTAACTGAAATTAACGACTAAGTGAAGTTTAAGCAAAACAAAACTTTCCTCGTGGCATCCTATACTAACAGTTTCTTTAACAATCAACTCGAGATATCTCTTGAAAAGGGTGTTTTCTCTCGTACTCAGACCAACTGATAAACAACTATTCACAAGTTTGGGCCCATGGAAATTTGTTTTGTTCCATGGGAGCCGCATGTATTCCTCGAATCTCCATTGCATGCATTCGATACTTCACTAGACTAGCGTTCAACTGTTGTAGCATGGTTCGAGCTCTGATTGGATGCTCTGTAAATCGTTGCACTTGCCCTAGCCTCACATAGTTCATCTTTGCGATCTCTTCATTCCATAAGAAATCGTGTTTCACATGCGACACGACTATGTCTCTTAGGTCGATGACTTTGTTGGGGGTGCCGAACTTGGGGAGTCCAATATTCTTCATTACTTTGCTGATTTTTCTTCAATGTTTCTTTTGAGTTCCTCGGTGAGGTGACAGAGAAAAAAAATTTCAGTAGTCAGGAGGATCTTTCCTGCAATTGAGGTTGAGGTAGTTTAAAAATCACTTATTAGGAAATGCATAGTAAGATGCAAACAAAAATAGAATAGACCGATGCATACTTGTAGAGCTCGTTAGTATCGATTGTTTATTACTTATGTGATCCCAGTCGTTCTTTTGAATGACCTGTAATGTCCTTGTCCACGTCGCCGCTCCTCTTCAGTTTGAATGAGTTATATCTGTGAGCCATAGTGTGGAAAATCAGGTATGGTAGTTATGAGCATTGAAACCGTCACAGTGGCCGATTGACCCGTGGAGTTGGGAAAGGATGCCAGATCCGAACGTGTGTTGAAAGTGCGCGTACTCTCCCAAAAGGTCGGATAGTGTAATAAGGAATTTGTTAAATTCCCCAAGTCGAGGCAACTTGTTCCTCCAGAAGCCATATCACCGAGTGTGTTAACTATCATTCGCCAATAATGGAAGCTGGGGAGATTAAAGATATTGGACTGATCGTACCGTATATTCCCTGCAACTCCGATCAGTGGTGTTTCATGCATTCTGGATTGCATCTGTCGAGCAACTATGAAGTGTTAAATCTTCAAGACATCCTGTCGTGAGGCGTGACTGTTATTTTGACACACTCTATTTTTCTTTCTCGTTCCGCTATAAATTCTAGAGGCTTTGTGGGGATTCTACACATCAGTCGAGTTCATTCATTAGTAGTGTTGGTCTTGCGAGCTCAAATTCAGAAAAGCTCTGTTTTGTCATCTTTTATTCATTTGCAAACGTCTAAGCCAATACGTTGTCGCATTATGGGATCCCCTTTAAACAAGGGATGGGGTTTGCAAGGTAGATGGAGCACCAGGTCCGAGCCTCAACATGCTTGGGACTCTTTCTTATTGGCATCAAGTGTCCCTGAAGCTTCAATAGGAGGTACCTACCTTTTCTTGGAAATGGTGTTAGCGTATCAAGCGGAGGTTGGAGTGGAGAAACATATTTCTAAAGGACATATATTGGAGGTCGTGCCCTCTCAGAAGTAGACATTGCGGAGGAGGGGAAGATCTAGGAAAAATATGGAAATAGGGGTAGAAGGCCACCTCCTAGCTAAGTTGAGTGCACACCCGACCGCTGAGGAGTTTAAAATGCACACTATGTAGCCGGAGCCTGTAGGGACTACTAGTCCAGGAAGCGAAAGATAAAAGGGAAGGGAAAAGACATCGGGTTCTCTCGTCGGAACTCCCGTCCAGTGGCTAGAGCAGGCCCAACTCGTCATAGCCGAAATTTATCAATAAAATAGAGAATTGTGGAGATAGTTAGCGAGAAGGAACTAGGAGGTATCGAAACCGTAGGGTCGTGAAGGAAGCACAAATTGGCTCAAGAGACAGCTTTGGTAAGCACAAGATATGATTATGTAGCTGCTCAAAGTGCAGAGGATGACGGGGAAGGAAGAAATGAAAATACTGCAAGATGCGAGGAGTAGTCTGGGAGAAGGTATGTGTGCAGGAGATACATGATGGGAAGACTCTTTCTTTTCATTCTCCGAAGTGACGTTTGATAGTTTTCTCTGTTTGTTGTGAGGGTTTTCACGTTCTCAATGTAACGGGGTCGGTTAGTCAAGGCGTTGGTGGTGTTTATTTGTATGTAACCTGAGCATGGTGGGAGCCTTAATATATGAGATTTCGAAAATATTTTGTAGTTGAATGTATCGTGTCCCCTCTTTGTATGTGAATCTACCTTGTTTTTCTTTTATCTAAGCTTCTCGTAAATTATGTGATTTTATAATTATCGTTGTTCTGAGTTGCTTTGTAAGTTCGTTGATACTTTCCTTTAGAAACTTCTGATACTGATTGATGATGATGTGGCATTACTGACTCGGGGTTATTAAAAATAAAACCCAGAACTCGACTTGTGGGTAAGGATTTCACTTGGGCTTCGTTCACGTTGAACGTGCTAGAAGAGCTATATATTGTGACTATTGATGTTGGGATGGCATCGGGGATCGACGTTCAAGAGTAAAGTTAACGCGTAGTTTTCTTTGTGGGTTATCATCTTCGTAAATTCCCTACGCCGAAAATATTTCGGAAGTCGGTGATCGGTTATATCATCTTTACTTCTTGCGATTCTTATTCTCTTAATGTTCTACTGATGGCGAACAAATCGGTCTTCGGCCATATCTTTAGTGAAGCTTATTCACGGAGATGAGAAACCTCCTTCTACCAATGCTGGTGAAATTTGGCGCTCGACTATTTTGGTTTTCTCAAGCGATTTTCGTCACTTTTAATCCTTCCTGATGCTGAATTTCCTAAACGCGTTGGGGAAAAATTTAGACTATTGATTCCTTAAGTAAATGTTAGTCCCTTTTAAAGTTAATATGATTTTCACATGTTCAATAAGACTTTAAACGACTCAACATGAAAGCATAAATGATAAGAATAAGCAACAGTTTCATACTGAAGTGCAATCAGACAATGGGAAAGATCAAGTGGTACCCAAAAAGTAAAAGTTTGACATAAACCTTTTTAGGGTGTGTTGAGTGCTCAACAAATGGAGATTCACTCAGAGAAATAATAATCTTTGTTCCTTCTCCAAGGATCGGTTGATATGGAATCTGATGGAGAACCTTGATTGGTTTGACAATCAAAACATCTTTAACTTTGCATTTGAAGTTCTTCGGTTGATGCTTTTGGGTATGCCTGTGGGGTTTTAACCTTTTTCCTACTTCATTTCCTTTGACCCTAACTTATTCCCCCCTTTTACAAAATTTTAGAAAAGCACTCACCAACATGAAGCCTTCAGTTACCTTTACTCACATTCTTTGGTGTCGCTCCACTACCAGCGAGTGTCGATAGCCCCAGCGAAGTCACCTCGACATCATATACCTTGCTACAATGCCAGTGAGCATCCATAGCCCCGACGAAGATATTTGCATATCCTCTCCTACTTTTCACTATTTTGATAATACCAATTTTATTTCAGCATGACACCCTGAGCGAGTAGGAGAGGATGATGTCTATTTATTTAGCAGAGTGAGGTGGTTAAGGTGAATTATTTGCTAGATTTTCCTTCCGGGTTCATGTAGTCCTTTTAGGCTTTCCAAATTTCCCTTATGGTCTTACAAAACCACTAAGAAGACACTTCTGACATTTCTCCAAAGTTGTTCATCTGCGTAGGTTGGATAGAGGACTCTTCAAAGCGACTGTAGGTTCCTTAATGCATCTTGTGTTGTTTGTGAGAAATTAGTTAGGAACATAGTTCGCTATGTCGTATGATTTGAGGTCAACCATTGTCTTTCTAAACACAACCTTCAAAAGTGAGGAAAACAAAACTACCAAAAAAAAAGAAAATAAAGCAAAATCACTAAGATCTAACCAGAACCGAAATCATAAAAACAATACAAACAAAATAGATTATTATTATTTTATTTTATTATTATTATTTTTTTCTTTGATGAAAAATTATTACTAGAAATATTTTTTTAGGGCTTGGCCATTAACTGGAAGAGCATCAGTTTCCCCCCTTAGATTTTGCAACCGATACGTGCCTGCCCCAATCTTTTCAGCCACTTGGAAAGGTCCAAGCCACTGATTTTGAAAGTTAGAATGCTTCCCTTTTGGTTCATTTTCTATGTCCCACTTTAGAACTAGGTCTACTACTTCGAAGTTCTTCTCTTTAGCCTTATGCTTGTCAAACCATCTTTTCATATCTGTTGGTGAGCTAGAAATTTTGACTTAGCCTTTTCTCTTTCTTCCTCCAGCATGAGCAGAGTGTTTATTCTTCATTGTATGGCTGATGAAGGCTCCTCGCTGGAATATTAGGCTATTTGAAGAGATGGAAGATAGAGCCCATTTGGGAGGATGGCTTCCTATCCGTAAACCAGAAAGTACGGGGAATTCCCTATAGCTTTCTTGGGTGTGACTCTATCATCCCACAGAGCGTTATGGAGTAGATTATGCCAATTCCTTTGGTTATCTGCAACCATGTTTTTTAATATCCTCACTAGGTTCTTGTTAGTTGATTCTGCCACACCGTTTCCCTAGGGATAAGAATTCGTCGAGTACCTAATTATGATTCCTTTGTCTAGAGAAAACTCCGTCAAGAGGGTGGAAGAAAAATAAGTAGCATTATCAAAAACTCGGATAGAAGGGACACCAAACCTTGTGATCAATTGTTTTTCTATGAATTGGATCACTACTTTTTCGTTTACATGAGTCAAAGGGATAGCCTCTGCCCATTTCGTGAAATAATCGATAGTAATAAGAATGTACTTATGCTATCTTGAAGAGCTGCATGTAATTTCTCCTATGATATCCAACCCCCATTGCTCAAAAGGCCTAGAGACAATCATAGGTTGGAGTGGGACTTCTTCTCTCTTATCCCTCCCAATGCTTATTTGACAATTTTTACAGTTTGTAGCGTAAGAATGAGCGTCCTTGAACAAGGTGGGCCAATAGTAATCTACTCTCAGAATATTATGAGCGGTGTTTCCTGCGAAATGGCCCCCGGCAGGGCCATCATGGAGCTCCTTCAACACTTGTCTATGTCTTCACGTCTGATACATCTTAATAGTACTCCATCATAATTGATCAGGAAGAGTACCGAATTTATAAGGCGATATTGTGCAGATTTTAACCTGAGGGCTCTCCTTTCCCTAGGGTTGAGTATTTTCGGACAGGTCTCATGGTGTAGGAAATAAGCTAAATCCTTATAACAAGACTCTTGTCCTAAGGCGATGTATGATACTTTGCCACACCATAGTGGCATTTCATTCTCCCATATAGAATCTTCATTTACTTGGTCTTGGGCTTCTACGGCAAGCCTACATAACCATTGTTCTTTTACTAGTTGGGAAGGTTTTATATCTAGATCAAATTCCTAGACTACTGCCATCTAGTTCCCTCTTATTTCCCCCATTTCTTGTTGGCTAAATAAGGATCGGACTGCAGGGTGCAGCACAATCACTTTGGTGTGGTTCTTGAGGATGTAGGACCTAAAATGTTTTACTGTCTTATATACCACATAGGCCTGTTTGTCTATAGCAGGACAATTGAGCTCAACTCCTTGAATATTAGTAATCATGAATGACACTGGGGCCTCGTTGTTGTCATCATCCTTTTGATTCAAAACTGCAGCTAACGATTGGTCAGAGGGGAAAGTATAGAGGAAGAAGTCTCTATTGAAATTGGGACTTCGCAACATCATGGCTCGGGATATAGCAGATTTTATATTGCTGAAAGCAACTTTTCTCTCATCAGCCCACTTAAATTTGGCATCCTTGTGAATCATATTTTGTAAGGTTTTGATGATTTCCGCGAAATCAGGAGTGAATTTCCTCACAAAATTGATTTGCTCAAAAAAGGACTGCATAACTTTCTTGTTATGGGGCAAGGGGAGTTGAGCTATGGACTTAATCCTTTCTAGGTCTATGCGAATGCCTGCTTGAGATATAATGTGACCTAACATCTTACCTTCCTCGACACTGAATATGGTTTTCTTAGGGTTTAAGGATATACTGTATTTCCTACACCTTTCAAAAATCAGAGTTAAGTGTTGGATGTGCTCTTCTCTATTCTTTGAATACACTGTTACATCATCTATATATACTACCACACATTTATTCATTAGTCATTGAAAATATACGTCCATGGCCCTTTGGAAGGTATCTCCTACGTTAATTAAACCAAAAGGAATTCATTTATAAGAGAAGGTTACCCACTTGGTTCAGAAGGTGGCTTTTAAATGGTCTTCCTCTGAAACCAGAACTTGGTTGTAACCTGAGAAACTATCTAGTAGAGAGAAAATATTCGAGCCAAACACGGTCTGCAGGATTTGTTCCATTGGCGAGACTGGGTAATTATCCTTTTCTGAAGATATTTTGAGGTTCCTAAAATCTACGCATAGGCGGATCTCTCTCGACTTTTTCCTCATCGGGACAAGATTTGCTACCCATGCAGAATGCCTAAACTGGAAAATGATCTTGGAATCTTTTTTTTTTAATTCTTGATACATGAGAGGTTCCAGGGATGGGTGATACTTTCAAATATTTTGTTGGAAATATTTCACTTCAGGTTTTAACGGGATAATGTATTGAATGATTCAAGTATCATACGTTTTCAGATCTCGATAGGACCATGCCAAGACATCTTGGTATTTTCTGAACAATTTGAGATAAGTTGTCATTTCCTCCTTGGATATAGTCTTGCCGAGATTCACATTCTTTTGGTTTTTTGAGGTTTCGAGATTTATATTTTCATGTAGGGGACAAGAGCTAGCAGTCTTTGTTCTTTTAGGCCCCTTAAATCTCTCTTTTAGATCAAGAAGATTTTATAGATTAGCTATACCTTTGGGGATTGTGTGAGACTTTGATTTATCAACAGGTTGTCTTGTCCTAGGATCAGTCTCTGTTGATTGCCCTTGAAATACTTCATCATCAATTGCCAAATCTTTGAATTTGTCTTTGTTAGTTAAGAAGTTTATGATCTATTCATCACCTTCAAAGACTTTCCAATTAGAAATGTTATTAGGCACCAACAGTTTGTAGAGAAGCTCCACAGTGAATCGAGAGGCTTCATAATCCTTTAGAGGCAATAGCCTAGAAGCAGTTGTGGCCAAGGATTCAGCAAGAATATTCTTTGCTCTGGGGACCGCTGTAATATTGAAGGCTTCAAAATTCTCTATTAACCTATGCACCTCCAATTGATAGTTCTTTAGGTGAGGATAATTGCAATGTATAGTATTCCTTACTTGTCTAACGATGATTTCAAAATCTCTGAAAACCCTCAATTCTTTGATATTCAAGTCTATAGCTTTCTTTAATCCTTGTACTAGAGCTTCATATTCGACAATATTGTTTGTACATTTGAATTCTAGCCTACAAGATAGGAAATGACGTTTACCTTTAGGATCAATGAGGATGCACCTTGATCCTGATCCTTCTTGTGATTTAGATCCATCAAAGTACAAAGTCCAAATTTGCGGACAACAATCACTCTTTTCCTTATTAATTTTTTTCTCTCCTATCTTTTGTTCTGTAATCTCTAGTGAAGAGTCCTGACAAAAAAAGTGTGTCTTCTGTCGGTATCAATGACTTTTATTGAAAAATCATTTCAGAGTTTTGAGTGAGAGGGACATCGGACAAGAGAGGAGCAAAGTTTATGAAGTGGGATTCACATGAATAATTGCCCAAAACGAGGAAATTTGTGGATGAGGGTTCGTTCGGGGTTTCGAGATCAGTGATCGTGTGTTTTAGATATCTCTCCCTATCGGTTTTGATCATGTTCTTGTATCCCTTTAGTGGTAGCCAAAGGTGTGCCGAGTTTGTACTGAAATATGCATTTAGCTTTTTAGAGCAATCTCGAGTTAGTAATAACCCATAGTCCTCTGGAATATCTACTAAAATGATGTCAATCACTTGCACAAACTTGGGATGTGTCGCTATCCTAATCATTACATCTTTGAGTTCTCCCATGACTTTGACCTGGGTTTTGTCTAGTTGTATGACATGTTTATCACTGCTGAGAGGAATGACATTTAATTTTTTGCAAATAGACAAGGGCATAATGTTGGAACATGCCCCAGAATATACCAAAACATTGTGAAGGTTTCTATTGAAGACTTCAAATGTTAAGAGGAATGGTGGGACAATTTTTTTTTCCTTTCTATCTTCCAAGAAGCTGTTCACAATTGTTTTTCTCACAAAATCTATGGGAGATAGAGTTATTTCCTGAACGTTGCCCATGGTCGATTTTTTTACCGAGTTCAAACTGTGTAACAGAAAGTCCTTCTGCTGAGGAATCCTTCATATGTCCATAACTGATATATTAGCCTTTAACTTCTTCAAATATCCGACTACGTTGTAATCCAGTTTGGGGGATTCCCGGGTATGGATTCTTATAGGGTTTTCACCTAGAGCGAAAGGTGTCTAGGTGGCAGCAATATCTTTCAAGCCAGGAGGACCCTTACTGCGTGTCTGTATCACCAAGACTTTTGCGAGTTGTTCCTGAGACTCAAATAGGTCGTCAGAAGACATGATCAGGTCAGGGTCCCATATTATCATGGTTGTATCTTGTGGTGGATCAATCTCTTCCTGGTTAGCAATATTCATAGCCGAACAACTTGGTTGTTTGGCCAGGGAGACTTCGTCTAGAAACCGATTGACCATCAAATTCATGGCATGAACCCATTACGGGAAGTCTCTTTCAGAGTGGTTTTCCCAGTGATAAGTATAGAAATAATCATATGCAACATTCCCTAGATCAATATTTAAGTTAGTTGGGGGAGTTTCAATTTCCTTGAATGGTGGGTTCCTCTTAAAGAAAGGCTTGTAGGGCCTTTGGCCTTGGTTTCCCTCCCCTGCATTCCTCTTCATGTCTATGATCTCATTTGATGATTTCTTAACCATGTGTCATAGGTATTCTATGTCTCCGTTACTCTTGTCCGAAGTATTCTCTATTTGTTTCCCTGACGATCTAGCCAAAAAGAGTCCTCTCCTGGGAGGATGCTGAGCTTCTTTATTAACTAGAGAGACTTGGCCTTATTTACACCCTTTCATCTAGAATTCTATCATTTTGGATTCTTCAAAATTTTAGCCAGGGTTTGCTTGACGACTCTTTTTACAAACATAAAGATAGAAGTCGGGAGTGCATTATCATAAACCTCGATTTCAATTCTTGTGTTGGTTTCGCTTGGGGATGAAACTTGTTTAAGATGGTCATGAATATTTGATTGAAATATTTGACTCTTTATTTCGAACTCATGGTGGCACCGAATAACTCATCCATCAGAGCTCCCGTAGTAGTTTCCTCTGCAAATTTATCTAGAAAGTCTTTATGAAACTTGGTCCAACTAGTTATAGATCCTATTGGTAGATTAAAATACCACATGGAAGTTGAATTTTCAAATGTGTAGGGGAAAAGCCTGCAAACTACGTTCTCATGTTGGACGTTCATAAGTCTGATCTCCAGTATAAATGTTTTGATATCATCTTCAGGAAATCCAGAGGTTTCGGGATCGAACTTAGGAAACAACTTCTCTGGATGCTATGGAAAGTTATGGACTGGTCCCTAGAGGGCCAAAGCGTCTCTGGCTTACCAAGCTTGATTGTTCAGAGGTGGGTTCCCCCTTTCATCATTATGGTCATTGTTGCCTTCCATATCTTCAGACTCTAAGTTATACTCCTCTTCTTCTAAGAAATCGTCTGGTTCAGAGATGCCATCGGCTGGCGTTTCGGGTATCAAATCAAGAGGTCCTTGGATTTCGATAATCAAAAAATCTATTAAGTCTTCTACCGAGTGTACGAAAACCTTGTCGGGAGTACTAACTACTGGTCTCGTTTGTTGTTTTCTTCGAGGGAGTATGGGAGCTAAGGACAATGCACCAATATGCCAGGTATACACTCTTGTAATTATTCTAAATTGATTTACTTCCTCGTGAGGAAGAGAATATGGTATTTTAGAGTGAAAAGATTCTTCCTCGGGCTGTGGTGAGTTACTCATCCCAGGAGTACTCAACGTGTGTGGGCGATATTTGGAATGACTATCCATGCATGTGGGTTGTTATGAATCTGTAGGATGTTTGAAATGCTATATAAAATACATATTCAACCATTCATTTGCAGGCCCTCCTTCTAGCGCCAATTTTGTTGTTGGGTCCTAAATACATGATTCAACAGTGGGAACCAAAGCTGCCATCGAGGCCCAATTAGACACTGCGGCATTTAATGGTGGAATGGTTCTCCAGATATTGTGATCCGACCAATTTATCGATGGGATTTATGTTTTCTTGTGAAGGCTCTTCCTTCAGTTTAGACTATCTATTTTTGTATTTTCTCTTGGGTGAGACCAATATGAGATGTAAGCTAGCATAAACCAACTTGGTGATAAACAAGATTAAATTCTAACTACTGGGGAAGAGGCTGAAATTGGGATAACCCACTGCTCAATCATGCAGACAATGATTCTATACCACAGGCCTACTACCTGTAGAGCTCGTTAGTATCGATTGTTTAATACTTATGTGATCCCAGTCGTCCTTTTGAATGAACTGTAATGTCCTTGTCCATGCCGCCACTCCTATTCAATTTGAATGAGCTATATTCGTGCGCCATAGCGTGAAAAATCAGGTACGATAGATACGAGCGTCGAAACCGTCACAGTGGTCGATTGACCGTTGGATTTGGGAAAGGATGCCAGAGTTGAACGTGTGTCGAAAGTGCGTGTACGCTCCCAAAAGGTTAGATATTGTAATAAGGAAGTCATTAAATGCCTCATGTCAAGGCAAGTTGTTCCTCCAGAAGATGTATCATCAAGTGTGTTAACTATCATTTTCCAATAATGGAAGTTGGGGAGATTAAATATATTGGAATGATCGTATCGTATATTCCCTGCAACTCCAATCGGTGACATTTCATGCATTCTGGATTGCATCCGTCGAGCCACTATGATGCGTTAAATATTCAAGAAATCCTAACGTTAGGCATGATTTTTATTTTGGCACTTTTTGTTTTCTTCCTTATTTTGCTATAAATTCTAGAGGCTATGTGGGGATTCTATGCATTAGTCGAGTTCACTCATCAGTAGCGCTGGTCTTGCGAGTTCAAATCCAATGAAGCTCTGTGTCACTGTATTTTATTCATTCGCATACATCTAAGCCAATACGTTGTCACACTATGGGATCTCCTTTAAACAAGGGACGAGGTTTGCGAGGTAGCTGGAGTGCTAGGTCTGATCCCCAATGTGCCTGGGACTCTTTCTTTTTAGCATCAAGTGTCCTAGAAGCTTCAATAGGAGGTACCTACCTTTTCTTGGAAACAGTGTTAGCATATCAAGCAGAGGTGGGAGTGGAGAAAAATACTTCTCAAGGACATATGTTGGAGGTCGTTGCCTCTCAGAAGCAGACATCGCAGAGGAGGGGAAGACCTAGGAAAAATAAGGAAATAGGGGGAGAAGGCCACCTCCTAACTGAGATGAGTGCAGACCTGACCACTGAGGAGCTTACAATGCACATTACCTGGCCGGAGCATGTTCGAACTACCAGTCGAGGAAGAGGGAGAAACAAGGGAAGGGAAAATACATCGGGTTCTCCCGTTGGAAGTCTCATCCAACAAATAGAGTGGGCCAAACTTGTCATAGCCAAAATTTATCAAGAAAATAGAGAATTGCAGAGACAGTTGGCAGAGAAAATCCAGGAGGTATCGACACCACAGGGTCGTGAAGGAAGCACAAATTGGCTCAAGAGACAGCTTAGGGAAGCACAAGATATGATTGTGCAGCTACATGAAGCGCAGAGGATGACGGGGAAGGAAAAAATGAAAACACTGCAAGAAACAAGGAGTAGTCCGGGAGAAGGTCTGTGTGCAGGAGATACATGATGGGAAGACTCTTATTTTGCATTCTCTAAACTGATGTTTGATAGTTTTCTCTGTTTGTTGTGACGATTTTCACGTTCTCAATGTAACAGGGCCGATTATTCAAGGCGTCGGTGGTGTTTATTTGTATGTAACTTGAGCATGGGGGGAGCCTTAATATATGAGATTTCAAAAATGTTATTCAGTTGAATGTATCATGTTCCCTCTTTGTAAGTGAATCTATCATGTTTTTTTTTATCTAAGCTTCTCATAAATTATGTGATTTTATAATTATCATTGTTCTTAGTTGTTTTGTAAGTTCGTTGATACTTTCCTTTAGAAACTTTCGGTATCGATTGATGCTGACATGACATTACTGACTCGGGGTTATTAAAAATAAAACCCAGAACTCAGCTTGTGGGTAAGGATTACACTTGGGCTTCGTTCACATTGAACGCGCTAGAAGAGCTAGATATTGCAACTACCGGTGTTGAGATGGTGTCGGGGATCGACATTCAAGAGTAAATTTAACACGTATTTTTCTTCGTGGGTTATCGTCTTCGTAAATTCCTGATGCCGTGATACCGAAAATATTTCGAAAGTCGGTGATTGGTGATATCACCTTTACTTCGCGTTATTCTTATTCTTTTAATCTTCTTCCGATGCCAAATGGATTGGTCTTTGGCGATATCTTTAGTGAAGATTATTCACAGAGACGAGAAACCTCCTTTTGCTGATGCCGATGAAATTCGACGCATGACTATTTTGGTTTTCTCAAGCGATTTTCGTCACTTTTAATCTTTCCCGATGTCGAATTTCCTAAGCACGTTGGGGGGAAATTTAGACTATCGATTCCTTAAGTAAATGTTAGTCCCTTTTAAAGTTAAGATGATTTTCACATGTTCATGAAAAATTTAAACGAATCAACATGAAATCATAAATGATAATCACAGGCAACAGTTTGATACTGAAGCGTAATCAGACAGTGCGAAAGATCAAGTGGTAACCAAAAACTAAAAATTTGACATAAACCTTTTTAGGGTGTGTTGAGTGCTCAACATGGGGAAACATAACATAATACCTCATCCTTGAAGGGATGGATGCCATAAGACAATCGACACTGCTGGCTGACACAGAGATCTCGTCCCTGGCGAAGCCACCCAATGTTGTATGGTTGCGGGTTTGGTGTTGTCGAAAATACCAACTATTTGATGACCTCTGTTGAGATGGGGTTCTTTAGGCTTCCGCTATCAACAATAAAATGTAGCAGGGTATCCTTCACCCACATCTGTGAATTAAAAAGGCACTTCCCCTCTTCAAGATCTGTCAGTTCTTCTGGTTGAATTGTTGCGGTCACGACAATAGCAGTGGGGTATGTGTCGATGACTTGTATTCTCCCATTATTTTCTGAATCATGGTTCAACTCCTTGTCTTTTATCTCGGCCACCAATGATTGTTTTGAGCGAAATTCATCAATGTTTTGATAGGCACTTTTGTGGAAATCACACCACTTTCCAGTGTCCTTCTTCATCTTCACGTGACCCTTCTTTTCATGTGGCTTGGACAATTTTATGGGAGGTTTTTTGTTAGGGCCATATTTATCATACTTTGTTTGTTGTGGATTTGTAGACCCAAACTTCCATTTGTTCTGGTGCCTAAATTTATGATCGATTTTGACAACATATCAATAGGAAACTCCTAGTGATGAGATTTCCAGAAACTCCATTTCAGTTTGGATGTACCTGTGTAGAGCCCCATGGTATTTCAGAACCAAATGTCACTCAAAGTCTTTGATATCCATATTGGTGCACAAGGTATGAATGGTTTTGGTGAACTCCAACACTGCTTGGCCCCTCTCTTAACACAGGGTGGTCCATCTCATGTACTTGTCATCATAGTTACCAACAGGGTAATATTGTTCCTTGACCGCATCCATAAAAAAATCCCAAGTGGGCTCAACCCCATATATTCAAGACTCCTCTGTGGAACTTTTCTCCTAGTAAGTTTTCCACCAATGTTTGACATGGAGGAGATATTTAAGGAGTGCGAAGCTGATATTTTCCCTTTCAAAAAAATTGTGAACAAAAGAATAACCTTCTAACAGATTTAACCATTTTTCTAGGGCATCTACATCTATATATATATATATATATATATAAATTAACTTGTACCTTGAAAGGAGAGGTGCCTCCAAAGTGGCCACTTGATGAAGATGAGTAGGTTTTTATTGGAAGGCATTCAAGGATGTGGGAAAAATTCTCCATCATTTCGTCCCACTGTCGCGTGAGAGCTTGCTCAAGCAACAAATTAATAGAATCGTCTGCTCTGTCATTTTTCTTTTCTTCTGCCAAGGAGGGTTTCTTGGGCATGAGAGAGTGAGTTTCCTCAAGAGATACAAGCTTGAGATCCAACTTTCTATACTCATACCTCGTGGGGGACATGCACTGAAAAAAATGATCAAGAGCAGCTTGCTCTGATACAATTGATCCATATTATTTTTGGCACAAAATGAGAGTGGAGATATAATAAAGAAATGTATATAGATATATCAAATATCCAATAACATAATAGATATTTATTAGATATATAACCATAAACACAGAGATACAATAATACACAATTTCTATTAATGAGCTAAATGTACAAGATTGTAAAAATACAAAGTGAAAGACTCACAAGAATTGTGGCATCTTATCTATGAGAAGAGATGTGACAGATACTCACATTCACAAGAAGATGATTTTACAATGAGGCTCCAAAGGAATTTTTATCATAAAGAAAATCCAAAACCCTAACCTTGGAAGATGAAAAGCTAACAGTTTTGTGGACCCCGTTTTGGGTAGTTTGGTTTATCAACTTCTCAGGGACGTAACTTTGGCATACAATATTAGTTTGGGGTGCACGATAGCTCATTGGAAAGGTATCGACAAGGAGATTCATTTTGAGGGCTCAATAAGAACCTTTCGATATCATTGAGGTGCTCGATCCCCAAAAAAACTTCATTTAGGCCCTCAAAATGGCCCAAGAAGTTTAGGAACCGAAAAACTGCTAAAATTAGTAAATTGCTAGAAGTCTGTTTTGAGCCAGCTGGAATAGGTGGATGGCCACTGATATCCATCTGGATCAAGAAAACCAAGTAATTCTTTACCTTTCCTAAAATCTAACAAACCAAATTTTAAAATTATAATTTAATGTACGTGAATACAAAACATTTTGAGAATTTTTTTTTTTCATTTTTAATTTTCTTAATATCACAAAGAACTATATCTACTTACCATTTTAATACCATTATTTGAAAATCAATATTCATAAGAAATTCTATATTTTTTTAGTTGTGTTGTATCTTTGACATGATTTTTTAAGTATGCAACTATATTCAAATAACAATTTAATGACATTTTTTTGAAAATTTACATTTATTACCTTGTTAACAACGCAATTCAAACACATGCATACAATTTATAATTGAATTTACGTTATGTTTTAAAAAATGAATTTATTCAACCTTGACAAAATGCATAAGATTGGGTTAACTTGTGTGTGTAATTTCTTATCAATTGGGTTTATCTTGGGTGGTTTTGACACTAGGAAATGTCTTTCGGAGATTCTCACCCAATCAAGACCCATATTCATTTAGTATTTAGTATGGTGACATCCACCAATATGTGGACCTGATTTGCTTTGGAAGAATTTTCTCTTTAGAAGAAAATACAATCTTAATAAAATATCACTAACAAGAATGTAAATGAATAATTCATTACACAATCATAGATATATGCTTTCAAAATGATGTATGGGTTCAAAATTAATAAACACTCGATAGAATTATACAATTTTCATCAAATTTAACAAACTTAAACAAAACAAAAAAGACGTTAATGAACAGAGAAGTCTAGACGATTCCCAAGAAAATCCCATGATGAATTTTGTGTTGCAAGATGAGATGGTATTGTTGTCGATTGACCACAAACATGCAACTTCTCTCAGTTGTAAACTATGATGATTTCTAGCTGTAAAAAATCCCTATTCTTTAGGGTAATTTTCATCCAGCAATACCATGATAGTGTGGCCTTTGTTGACTGTATCTTACAACGTGAAACCACAAAAACGTGACTGCAATATGGTGTTAAATACCACGATAGCGTAAGTCTCAATTTGATGAACTAATCAAGTAAAGCCCCACTATAGCGTGGGCTCTTTCCTTTGTTATTCCACCCCCTGGCCAGGTTGAGCTATCAAAGCCACGATAGCATAGCATATTTCTTCTCCCATTTTGGTTCTCCTCCCACATCTTTGATTTGATACTCTTTTTTATAACTATGTTGCAACCCTCTTTACTAAACCCCTTTCTCTTACAATGAGATGAGTTGACTCCTCTTCACTAAATGTCCTCTTTTTAAGTGTTGGCTCACATATCTATTTCCACAATTTGGTGCAACTGCCTCTCTATTATCATGGCGTATTTCATCGATTGATTGCATGTTGCAATCTTTGGCATATTCTCAACATTTTGTAACTAATTCAGATAATTTTCGTAGCCTAATTTCCCAACCAGTCTAAATTCTATAAATTCTACCCGCAACAAATAAAACTTCATTTTTGTATCCTAAACTTCCCTGGTCACAACAATGTCAGGTGTAGGGATGGAGGCAACAACAACATCATAAACAAGACATGTTTGAGGTGACTTTATCTAAAGGGGTAATAGGAACAAAAATACCTTGTACATTCTTCCCAAGTCCTCCTCTCATATATTCCATATTTCTTAATAGTTGGGACCCAATATGGGTAGTGTGTTTTTCAAAGCTAGGAAAAACAACACAATCATTAGTGTTCTTACCAACAACTGGACTACAATCAAAATTATAAGTGTGAAAGAAAGAATAGGTGAGCTTGACAACTCAACAATAGTAGTCTTATTCTCAACGTGTTCTCAACATTTTGTAGTCCACAAACTTCTTCTTCAAGGTTATATTTGCAGTCTCGCAAGCCCTAAATAGTCACATCCTTCTTGGTTAGCTGGATTAATAATCCATCACAATATTCTTTCAAAGTTTGATATTGATCAAACAAACGATTGTTATTGACTTGAAGAGGAGTAGCTTCTTCATTAAACTTGTCAACAGAGGCTTGTAAGTGGGAAACTTCACAAGTTACTTGAGTATTCGTTTTCTTCGGCTGGTAGACTTCCATTTCCAAGGAAACGATTTATGAGTCAGAGAGAGATTTAACTTCTTCCTCTAGATCTTTATTAAGTTCAATATTTTCTTGAAACTCATCTACAAGATCTTGGAAAAAGAATTCCATGGTGTTACCCAAGACAGTAACCCTGTTGGATTTCTCATCCATAGCAGTCTAGAACATGTTATATTTGTTGGAATTACTAAGACAACTGAGAGGGGCGGGGGGTGAATCAATTGTTACTATGCTTAAACAATTTTTATGCCTATTACAATATTATTAACCTTCTCCAAGTGATCATCAATATTATGCAAGAAATGAACACCAGAAATAACAAAAATCAATCACACATATGATATACACAGAGACATATATTCATGAGGAAACCCATAAAGGGATAAAACCTCTTCTTCTTCGAATAATAGACAATGTTTTAAGTTTTGTACATCATCTTTCTTTGAGAACCAACACAAAATGAGGCTACAACCTCTTCTTTAATAAGCTACAACTTGCTGAGAGCACCAACTCTTTGGTTTCTCTAGCACACACTAGAAGGAAGCACCAACTCCCTTACTGTTCCAACACCAACTGGATGGAAGCACCAACTTCCAGTCACACAGAACAATGGTTATCCCTTGCACCACCCTACCACCCTATTTTTTCTGGCTGCAACCATATGGAAGCTACAACTTCCTGTGTTCAAGCACCCACTTGAAGCTCTGAATACAATAGTCCTCCCTAGCACCAACCTACCTCCGTAAGATATAAATATTTTCTTGCAAAAATTTATTACAGTGATACAATATTTATCAATGGCTTACCAGTCTCATCATTGTTCTTCTACACTGGTCTCCTTTGTCTGCATCAGTGTCTTCCTTCTCGCATCTTCTTGAACTTAAGTTCTTGTACAGTCTATTGTTTTCACCATTTCTTCTCTGTCCATATTATGTTCTTCATCTCCTTATTTTCTCCCTCAGTTCATGATGTAATATTCATTGCTTACAGTTTGACTACAGAGAAACAACAACCTCTCTCTGTCATGACATTTTTCTTTTATCCCTGCTCTCATCATCCATTACACTCCACTTCTCCAACGTTAAAGTAGAGAATCTCAAAGAAACTCTCATGAATCATGATTCCAACACTTAGAAACAATAATTCAACCGCTCATGAACAATGATTCAGTTAGTGTAACTGAATCATAACTGATCAAGAAATCATGATATGAAACAACAATCCTTCGATCAGATTCAGTTTGATCAACATCCTTGGATTATACCCGTATATGCTTTTTGACTTTTCAATGCGTAACCTCTGATGTGGAGCCTAGCGACGCTAGCTCCTTCCCCAATCTTTCGTTGATGTGACCTTGGGCAATGCTCTCATGTGACCATGTGATTGTGGGTGCGGCCAAAGGTGGTTTGAGGGAAATCTGCTTTTCTCCCAGTAATTCACTACAGAGCTCCACGTATGCCTTTGTCAATACTGTGGTTTTGATTGTGGCCTGCTTATGAAAAATTAAGACCCGATCATGTTCTGACCCCACAATGCGACAGGACCATCGATCTCACGATCTTGACAGTGCTCTTGAAATGACGGTTCATATGTGTCCTTTCAAATTCTATGGATCAGATCTAACCTTCCTAAATCAACGAATGTGATTTACTTTGTGATCTGGGCTTCGAGAGTTTCAAATTTCAAACCCTGTTTTTCTTCATACGCCAATCTTCCGAAGTCGATGATATATGGACAACTATCCTTCACAATCGACGACTTTGCCTCTACTTCAGGAATTTGACCTTATGGACTTTCAACCTTTCAAATATGATTTCATCAACCAAATCGGATGGTTCATGTTTATATCACGGAACCAGATCAATGGTCATATTTGATCCTTACATTTATCCTTTCTTTCTTAATCCGATGGCTAAGACTTAATCAAGCATTGAGATGGATGACCACCATTTACTTTGGGACTTCAGCTATTATACTTACAGTATCCTTCCACTGTAAAATGATCAACAATTGTAGATGCACCCGAAGTGTTCTTCAAATCGGACGACCCATTTCCACTTTGGGACTTCGGGACTTCAGGACTTAGGTAATCTGCTAGTGGTAAAACTCCCGAAGTAAAACTCTCGGAGTGACGTAACATTACACACACCACCTTTGACTTGTCATGGGTCGAGTGGTTGCCATGTTTCCTTACTAAAGAGGTATGCCATATGTCCTTGCTGAGGTGGTCTGTTGACTTGGTCACCTGATGTGACACATATTCATCTCCTTGATCTAATGGTCATAATAATATTCTCCATATCCGATGGTCCTTATTTATTTCAGATGATATGATGATTGAAATCTTCTTTGGATGATCCGATGGTTGAGAATTTGTTTTGTCTCTTCGACTCTCCGGGCTTTGGGTATTTCAAATCTCAAATTCAAACTCTCGAATTGATTTCTCCGGAGCTCACGATCCGTCGCCATGTATCCCTCTGGATCTGAAGGTTGAAATTTATTCTGGCTCTCCGACTCTTCGGACTTTGGGAATTTCATATCTCAAATTGAAAATTATTGAAGTGAGATTTTTTCGTAGTGCAAATTCCTCACATCTTTAGACCTGAAACAAATGGTGTTGGTTTGATCAAGATATTAGATCAACGACTCGATCTGTCTGAAATGCAGATTTTCCTTGGATTAAATCCAATGGTTCTCCATATTCACTTATCCTATATATTAGATGAAGATATTAAATCAACGACTTGATCTGTCTACAATGCAGATTTTCCTTGGATTAAATCCAACGGCTCTCCATCTTCACTTATCTTATCCTTCGACATAATTTGATCCGACGACTGACGGAGATTCAGATAATCGAATTCTCAAACCTTGTGCTCCATTTATCCTATCCTTCACTTAATTTGATCTGACGGTCATGAAGACTCTCGAAGCACTTCCATGATCAAGGATTTTGATCTTGATCACGTTTCGGCACTGCGCTTTCCCTTCTTAACTTTTTATCATTGCTTGCCTTCGCCATTGTTGTTCTTGCCATCAATGACAAGCACACACTTCCTGTAAAACATGCCAACCATATCCCCCTTTGGCATTGATGGCAACCCTGAAAGACTGCATTATTATGCTTAGACCTCCAACTGTAGCATCCAGACCACACCTTTTCTCCCCCTTTGACATCAATGTCAAAGAGAACATGTTCCCCTGAGTTGTTGCACTACTTTTCAGAGGTATCAGATATTTGACCAACACATACTCCCCCCGACAGGATGGAATCTCTTAGGTGAGAGAAAGGATGACACCCATCTTCTGACGGAGATATTCAAATGGTGTCTTGGCTAGGGGTTTAGTAAAGATGTCTGCAATTTGTTTTGTGGAAGGAATATAATTCAACTGAACAACTTTGTTTATAACCTACTCTTTGAGAAAATGATACTTTATTGGTATATGCTTCGTCTTTGAATGGACAACATGATTCTTGGAGACACTAATGGAACTGGTGTTATCACAATGAAGTGGAATTGGATCAGTATAAGTTACCTTCAAATATTCAAGAGTTTGTATCATCCATAAAATCTGGGTGCATCAAGTAGCAACAACAATGTACTTTGCCTCCATAGTTGATAATGAAATAGATCCCTACTTCTTAATAATCCATGCTACTAATGAATCACCTAAGAAGAATGCACCTCCACTGGTTCTCTTTCTCCCATCCAAACAGTTTGCCCAATCAACATCTGAATATGTAGTTAATTGAAAAATCTGATTTCTAGGATACTAAAGACCATAAGTCATTGTACCCTTCAAATATTTGAATATCCTTTTGATAGCTACTAAATTACTTTGTTTAGGAGAATACTAATAACGACCTACCATTCCAACAACTTGCATTATATCAAGATGAGATGTTGTGATGTACAGAAGACTGCCTATCATTGATCGATATATTATTTGATCAACATCAGGTGAAATATCATCTTTACTGAGCTTGCAATCAACTACCATAGGTGTACTAATAGGAGAGGAATATTCCATCTAAAAATTCTTCAACATCTCTTTCAAATACTTTTCTTGAGAGATAAATAGCCATGTAGAACTCTGATTGATTTGTAAACCAAGAAAATATGTCAGTTCTCCTATCAAGGACATCTCAAACTCAATTTGCATAGAATTAGCAAACCACTGAACTAAAGGGCCATTAGTACATTAACAAATAATGTCATCTACATAAACCAAAACAACTAATAAATCATCACCTTCAAAATTAATGTATAGATTATTGTCAACAATACCTTTCTTGAACCCTTTGTCCTACATAAATTTGTCTAGTCTATAATACCAAGCTCGTGGTGCCTGTTTTAGTCCATATAATACCTTTTTCAACTTACAAACATAGTCAAGATTATTTGTTAGTGAAAAACCTTTAGGTTTCTCCACATATACATCTTCTTCTACATATCCATTAAGAAATGTTGACTTTACATCCATCTGATATACTTTAAAGTTCTTATGACATGCATAGACAGGAAACATTCTTATGGCTTCCAATCTTTCCACTGGTGCAAAGGTTTCATCAAAAGCTTGTCCTTCAACTTGTGCATACCCCTTACAGACCAATATGGATTTATTCCTAACAATTTGTCCTTGTTCATTCACTTTATTCTTAAACACCCATTTGGATCCAATTACATTCTTATCTGCTGGTCTAGGAACAAGCTCCCAAGTATTGTTCTTCTCAATCTGATCCAATTCCTCATTCATTGATTTTAACCAATTTACATCTTTACTAGCTTCATTAAAGTTCTTGGGTTCCACCATGGATATGAAGGCTATATGTGATTTCTCGGTGTCTTTGATTATCCTTCTCCTGGTTTGTACACCTTTGTCTTTCTCACCAATTATTTGAGTTGCAGGATGATTCTTTTGAGTAATTCTAGAGGGAGGATTTGATGGTTTCTGCTAATTTGAGTCTGCCTGAGTATTTGTATCTTCATCTGAATCAAAGTCTTCTCTTTCTGATTCTTGGACCTTTTCATCTTCAACTTCAACTATATCCTCTATTGTTGATTCAACACTGCTTACATCTTGTACCAGGATTTATTCATCAACTTTTATGTCAATACAATCAACCAATTTATGTATCCTCTTATTATAACATCTGTAGTCTTTATTGTTTGTATCATACCCTAATAAGATACCTTCATCAACCCTTTCATCATATTTTCCAATATTTTCATCATTATTCTTGATATAACACTTACTCCCAAAGACTTTAAAATGCTTGATTGAAGCATGTCTTCCAAACCATAGTTCATAAGGAGTCTTGTCACTTTGTGGCCTGAGATGATCTTTGTTAAGAATATTTACAACTATATGAATTACTTCTACCCAACATGTTTGAGAAATATTATTTTCATTCATCATTGATCTTTCCATTTTCTAAATTGATCTATTCTGCCTCTCAACTACTCCATTTTGTTATGGAGTCCTTGGAATAGTATACTCTCTTTTGATCCCATGTTTATCAAAAAAATCTTTGAATTACCTTGAACCAAACTCTCCTCCTCTTTCATACCTTACTTCCTTCATTTGTTTTCCTTTTTGATTCTCAGTCAAAGCCTTAAACAATTTGATTTTTTCAAATGATTTGGACTTTTCTTTCAGAAAGACAACCCATGTAAGTCTAGAATAATCATCAATAATCAACATGAAGTAATTTTCTTTTCATGTACCTTCCATCCTTGATGGTCCACATAAATCCATATGTACTAACTGAAGCAGTTTATCTATTGATGCAAAGTTATTAGATTTAAATTGCGTCCTCGTAAGCTTTCCTATTTGGAAAGGTTTGCATACATAATCATATGGCTTTGATATTTTTGGAAGATCTTTTACTGCCCCACCATTTCTAAGTTTGATTAGATGATCAAAATTTAGGTGTCCAAGTCTCTTATGCCATAACCAACTTTCATCATACTTTCTTAAGTGACATTCTTATTTTTCTTCTTTCAAAACATAGACATTGTTTTCTGTTCTTATGCCTTTTGCAATCAACTGTCCTAAATTCACAGATTGTATTTTGCAATCTTTAGAAGTGAAAACAACTTTACATCCTCTATCACAAACTTGAATGACACTACGAAGATTATGTTTCATACCATCTACAAACAACACATCTTGAGCTTTCCCTTTGCTATTACCTAGACTTACCATTCCTTTACCTTTGATTTTTCCTGGTGCATCATTTCCAAAGGTTAAATTTCTTGATTTGCTTTCACTTAGAGACATAAAATTACTTTTGTCTCCAGTCATGTGTTTGGATCATATACTATCAATATACCAGGGGTTCTTTTGTCTTTGAGCTGAAAGTACTACACCACATTTTTCACTATCTTTCTTTTTCCATGTGCTGGCATTTCTAGCTAAGGGTTTTATCGTTGGATCTGCTTTGTAATTCTTCAAATGGAATTTTGCAGCTTTGTGGCTGAATTTATGAAAGTTATAGCATTCGATCTCATTGTTCAATAGGTCAAAGTGATTGGTGCAACTTTTTCTACTCATTGGTTGTTTAGTTCTATGTTGCAAAGATTGTTTATTTCTTGATCTCCTCAGTTGCATGTCTCTAAACTTAATTTGACAAATTGCAATCTTATGACCAAAATTAGAGCAGTAAAAACAGTAACCATGGAAGAAATTTTTGTACCTGAAGGATGGCCTTATTCTTGGAATTTTTTGCTCCATCTTCTAATATCTTTGTTTTTTATCAGGGATCATCTTGTCTTTATTAGCTTTTGGTGGCAGAGTACTCACATGGTCTTATTGTCTACTGACTTGGAACTTGATCATCTTTACTGGCTCTTTTCTTTCTGTATGTTTGCTACTTGAACCACTTACATAGCCTAAACCATTCTTGAACAAAGGATATATGTGTTTTCTCGGAATGTCATTTAGTTCTGTCGAGGCTTTATTTCTTGGAATATTTTGGAGATACAATGCTTTAAACTTCTCCATCTCTTTTCTGGTTTTTACTACCTCTTCTTCCAAGGATTCACATCTTGCCTTATTTTCTGATAACTGTTGTTTTAGAGTGTCCTTTATTTTCTTTGCCTCTTCTAACTCTACTTTTAACAGGGCTAAGTCTTCATTAGGTTTTTTACCATTCTTTTCAAACTGCATCAACAACTGTTTTTGTTTTCTCTTCTTAAGTCCGAGTTTGTCAATATCTTCTAAAGCACTGATTAGTTCACCTTCCATATCAACCACAACTTATTCATCATTAACATCACTTCATGTTATTTTATTATCATAATCCTTTTTGGCCATAAGCATAAATTCATTAACCTTATCTTCACAGGAAGAGTCATTATCTGTGTCTTCTGAATAGTCATCATTGTTTACACATAAACTTTTCTTTTTACCAAATATCTTAGATTTGTACTTCTCTTCACCTTCAAAGTTTTGGTCCTTCTTCTTGTGTGGATGCTTAAATGCAAAGTGACCTATTTTTCAAGAGTTAAAACATTTGAAGGGCAGCTTGCCTTGGTATTTGCCTAATCCTTTCTTTAACCTTCTCACAAATTTTGCCTAAATATCATCTAATTACGAATCAATATTCTTGTCTGCTTTAAAATATTCTTCTCTAGTGGTGGATTTATCTTTGCTAATCCTCATTTCATAATCAATTAGATATCCTAGTATTTGATCAATAGACAGAGTTTTAAGATCATTCAGTTCTTCTATTGCATAAACTTTTGGATTAAATCTATGAGGCAAAGATCTTAAAATGTTTTGAACTAAAAATGCATCTTCAATCTTCTCACCAAGACCCTTCATGGCATTCACAAGCTCCTGAACTATTAAAAAATATTTACTAATTGTTTCATCCTCATTCATCTTTAGTTGTTCAAATTTCAATCTATGTGTCTGCAGTTTGGCATCTTTTACTTTCTCATCTCCTTCATAACTGCTAATAATTTTATCCCATATTTCTTTGGTAGATTCAAGTTGCATGACCTTTACAAATTCATCTTCAGCAAGCCCACTCAAGATAGCATTCATTGTCTTTGCATTGAAGCTAAATTCTAATTATCATCTTTGGAAGCTAACACAACAGGTTATGTATACCCAGTCTCTACAACATCCAAAACATCAACACCTAAGGCCATGATGTATGTTCTCATTCTAACCTTCTAGAAGGAAAAAATTGTTCCATCAAACATAGGAGGCTTATTGGTTGAAGTTCCTTCATGGCTTGTCATGTTTAAGTTTACCAATCTACCTTTAAATAAAAAGAACCTTCTCTGATGCCAATTGTTGGAAT
>SNQJ01S0003144.1:23821-92292 GCA_010110895.2 Picea sitchensis | reverse complement strand
CATCAAGATTATGCAATACATGAACAACAGAAATAACAAACATCAATCACACATGTGATATACACAGAGACATATATTCACAAGGAAACCCATAAAGGGAGAAAACCTCTTCTTCTTTGAATGATAGGAAATATTTTAAGTTTTGTACATCATATTTATTTGAGCACAAACTCAAAATGAGGCTACAAACTCTTCTTTAACAAGATGAAACTTGTTGAGAGCACAAAATCTCTGGTTTCTCTAGGACCCACTAGAAGGAAGCACCAACTTCCAGTCACACAAGCACCAACCTGCATAACAGAGAACAATGGTTCTCCCTTGCACCACCCTACCACCCTAGTTTTTCTGGCTGCAACCAGATGGAAGCTACAACTACCTATATTCAAGAACCCACTTGAAACTTTGAGGAAAACAATCCNCTAGCACCACCCTACCTCCCTGAGATATAAATCTTTGCTTGCTAAAATTTATTACAGTGATATAATATTTATCAATGGCTTACCAGTCTTATCATTGTTCTGATACACTGGTCTTCTCTGCCTGCATCAGTGTCTTCGTGCTCTCATCTTCTTGTGCTTAAGTTCTCACACAGTTTGTTGTTTTCACCATTTATGCTCTGTCCATCTTATGTTCTTCAGCTCTGTATTTTCTCCCTCAGTTCATGATGTAATATTCATTGCTTACAGTTCGACTATAGAGAAACAACAACCTCTCTCTATCACAACATTTTTCTTTTATCCCTTCTCTCATCATCTGTTACACTCCGCATCTCCAACGCTCAAGTCAAGAATCTCAAAGAAACGCTCAGGAATCATGATTCCAACGCTCAAGAACAATGATTCAACCACTCAGGAACAATGATTCAGTTAGTGTAACTGAATCGTAACTGATCAAGAAATCACAAGATGAAACAACAACCCTTTGATGAGATTCGGTTTGATCAACGTCGTTGGATTATACCCATAGATGTTTTTGACTTTTCAATGTGTAACCTCCGATGTGGAGCCTAGCGGCGCTAGCTCCTTCCCCAATCTTTCGTTGATGTGATCTTGGGCGATGCTCTCATGTGACCATGTGATTGCAAGTGTGGCCAAAGGTGGTTTGAGAGAAATATGCTTTTCTCCGCACAATTCACTACATAGCTCCACGTATTCCTTTGGTGATACCGTGGTTTTGATTGTGGCCCACTCACAAAAAATTAATACCCGAGCATGTTCTAACCCCGCAATGCAATGGGACCATCAATCTCCTGATATTAACGATGCTCCTGAACTAACGGTTTAGATATGTCCTTTTAAATTCTGCGGATAAGATCTAACCTTCCTAAATCAATAGTTGTGATTTACTTCGTGATCCGAGGTACGGGAGTTTCAAATTTCAAACCCTTCTTTTCTTCGTATGCCAATATTCTAGAGTCGATGATCTGCGAACACATGTCCTTCGTAATCGACGGCTCTGCCTCTACTTCGGGAATTTGACCTTCTGGACTTTCAACCTTTCAAATATGATTTCATCCACCGGATCAGACGGTTCACTTTTATATCACGGAATCATATCAATGGTCATATTAAATTCTTACATTTATCCTTTCTTTCTTAATCCGACGGCTGGGACTTAATCAAGCATTGAGATGGATGGCCACCATTTAATACGAGACTTTGGCTATTCTACTTACACTATCCTTCCATCGTAAAATGATCAATGACTGTAGATGCACCCGAAGTGTTCTTCAGATCGAACGACCCATGTCCACTTCGGGACTTCGACATTCGGGACTTCGAGACTTAGGGAATCTGTTGGTGGTAAAACTCTTGAAGTAAAACTCTAGGAGTTCAGTAACATTACACACGTCACCTGTTGACTTGGCATGGTTCATGTGGTTGCCACATGTCCTTGCTGACGAGGTCTACCATATGTCCTTGCTGAGGTGGTTTGCTGACATGGTCACCTGATGTGACACATATTCATCTCCTTGATCTAACGGTCAGAATAATATTCTCTAGATCCGATGGTCCTTATTTATTTCGGACGATCTGATGCTTGAGATCTTCTTCGGATGATCCAGTGGTTGAGAATTTGATTTGGTTCTCTTACTCTCCGGGCTTTGGGTATTTCAAATATCAAACTGAAACTCTCGAAGTGATTTCTCCGGAGCTCACGATCCGTCGCCACGTATCCCTCTAGATCTAACTATTGAAATTTACTTCGGCTCTCCGGACTTTGGGAATTTCAAATCTCAAATTGAAAAATCTTGAAGTGAGATTTTTCCGTAGCGTAACCTCCTCAAATCTTTAGAACCGAAACAAATGATGTTCGTTTGATCAATATCTTAGATCAATGGCTTGATCTATCTACGATCTAGCTTTGCCTTGGATTAAATCCAACGGCTCTCCATCTTCTCTTATCCTATCCTTCCACTTTATTTGATCTCATGGCTGATGAAGATTCGGATAATCGAATTCTCAAACCTTTTGCCCTATTTATCCTATCCTTCACTTAATTTGATCTGATGGTCGTGAAGACTCTCGAAGCAGATCCATGATCAAGGATTTTGATCCTGATCACGTTTCTGTACTGTGCTTTCCCTTATGAGCTTTGATATCTGCTTGTCATCGTCACTGTTGTTCTTGCCATCAATGACAAACACACGCTTCCTGTAAAACATGCCAACAATGTTCATTCTTCAACTAATTTTTCAGTCCTACATTCTCTGTCTACAACAAGGAAATGATAGACTGTAAGTTGATGGCCTCATTACGAAGTTGGTCAATAGCATTCTACTCATGGAGTTCCTGCAATCTACGACCCATCTTAAGATATATTGTCAATCTAGGCAAGAAGTTAGAACAAGTGTTTATATTCTTATCAATAACAAGGTGTGTTTGACAAGCTCGATCTACCATATGTTAGGGGGCTCCACCTTACCAAAAAATCTTCAAGAATGCATACCCATAAAAAATGTTCAAACTAAATCAGAAATTGTGAATGGTGGTTCAAAGAAGAAGAAAAATGAGTGGGTAAATCACAATGAACAAGTTGACCTCAATGAGTAACCTGACCATAAGAGCAAGTCGATTTTTTTAACCTTGCAAAAAATGAATTAGCTCAGATGCACAATAGGTTGATTCACGAATCGAACCCTTTAGCAATAAGATGTAGGTTGGATCTTCTTTCCATTCAACAACAAAGGATAGGGTATCCACACACACATCTAGTTTGCGATTAATCATGGAGCCACAAAACAAAATAATAGATTCTTATCTAGTAGGATCACTAGTTCGTTGAACCAAGAGATAATTCGGATTGTTGGTCATCCAAATGTAGTCGACAATCTGACCCAAATAATGGTCAACTCCCTTAATCTGACTAGTCGAGGTTTGCCAAGGAACAAAATGTACATCTTGAGTAGACCTAATGATTAAGAACATGTATTTCCTCCTAAAAGATCATAGGTTCAAATCCAACCAATTTAATATCTTGCTTGATCATGACCTTAAAATTAGATTATTATTATCATAAATCTTTTTAATAATACATATATTGAAAATTATAAAATCTTATAATTATTTACTTTTATTTAAAAAAATATCCACATTATTACTAATTACTTTTAATAATAATGCTTTGAGTGAGACTATCATTTTCTTTAAACAACTAAATTTTTTAATATATTTATGTAATTGTAACTACAGATGTTGGAATCATATGAGATTTAGTGGCCACATGAAGCATGCCTCTTCCAATTCCACGGATTCTCGGGATTCTCTAGTCTTCGTTCTTTGTTTGTTTTTTCTTTTCCAATATCGTTGGGTTGGATAATCCTCTTTTGTGTTATTTGTTTATTAGTTGGTATGAGTATTTTATTCCGTCACAAAAAAAACATACTTACACAATGTTGACAATATTATTTTATTGCTCATTAACATATATTTATCACGAATTAACTATTCCTTAAACATTGTTTCAATAAAAGCACATTATTGAAAATTAATTGATATGAAGATTTTCTTCTTCTTTTTAATTATTTCTTAAATTTAAGTATTTTATTTAAAATTAATTAATATATAAAATCTATTAAAAATAAATATAATTATAATAATTTATTTTAAGATCTAATTTCAATAAATATTATTTTTAATGATAGGAAATTTTGTATCCTTATATAAAATATAATTAAAATTATTACAATGTTGATACTTGTATTTTATTATTTATTAACATTTATGTTTTTTATATAGTTATAAAACAAAAACAAGATAAATAATATGGAAGATAAGAGGTTTCTTAAGTTTGCTTAAAACATTAGTCAAAACTACTAGTGACTCAATTGGGGTTAACATAAAGATCAAGTCTTGTATAAATTATTGAGGAATAAATGAAGTCACTATGTAGAATAATGATAATATTAAAAATATTATTACATCTCAATTTAAGAAGAAATTGTGGTGTGATAAGGAATTAAGGGATAAAAGAAAATTAAGATTCTATATGGAGGTGATCAACCATGATATAGAATAAAAGTATTTCTTTGTTTTGACTAGCATAAAGAAGAAAATCAGCATTGCTAAAACAAGCACAAACATATGGAGGTGATCAACCCTATCTAGAATAAGAGTAGTTCTTTGTTTTGACTAGCATAAAGAAGAAAATCAACATTGTTAAAATAAGCACAAACTCTCACTAGCTCTATAGTGAAAGAGGGTGTTGGACAATTCCTAACATATCATGGTAGAAAGAATTTGTCATCTTTGTGACACTAAAAGGATTAAAAATGACAAACACTTTTTCTTAAAATGTCTTTTTACACCCACATTAAATCACAATTTCAAAAATTTTGTTATAATACCGACCTTCCTAACCTTTTAACTCATCAAAATTAATATGGTGATTTAAAAACACTTGTATTGAAGGTTTTTGAGCACACAAATAAAATTATAAAGAAAATCAAGTAATTCATTACCTTTCTTAACCACCACTATCATCATCATAATTTCAAAAAGGCAACTTATTGATAATTTAATATTTATAGGGATGTTCTTATTTCTTTAATTATTTCATAATTTCAAGAAAACAATTCTATTCAAAATTGATTAATATAGAGAATGATTTAAAGATAAATATCATTTTTTAATCATAATTATTTAATTTTAGATTATGATTTAATTCAAGATTATAATTTAATTGAATTCCAAATATTAATGAATAAAAATGATTTTTTTATAGTTAATTCCCTTTAAATTAAGTAGTTGGAAGGGATTAAGTGGTTGGAAGGGATGATTATTATCTTCTTTAAACCGAGTAACATGAGTTCGAGCCCTTTAGTTTACCAACCTTATTCCCTAAAGATTTTAGAGTTTAGTTGACCATCCTAATTTTCCAATGATTTGGTTGTATGTGGCACGTGGAACTGTAACCATTGCAATTCTTATACTGTAATCATGTGGACACATCCCTTCTCGCCTCCTGCAATATCAGGGGTTTAATTATTAACTGTGCCCCATATCTATGATTTCATGGCTAAACCTCGAGAATGACTGCCAACTGTGATTAAATTAATGACAAATATGATCTCATGCGATCTTCTCTTCCATCAATGCAAACTTGCAAGCTCGTAAGAACCTCTGTGGTGATCTTCGATCTGGTGGCATCTCCATCAGATATTCAGGTTCATGATGACACCTTTCTACAGTGCAATCATGGCATATTAGGGTTTTTCTTCTTACCAACGAGATCTTAGGCTCAATAATCCATGTGGTGGATTTCTTTGTGATTCTATGGTTTTCATTTATCCTTTGATCTTTGGCACCATCTCCTTAATCTGTTTTGTTTTTTTTCAAATGGTTTTCATTTATCCTTTGATCTTTGGCACATCTCCTTAATCTGTTTTGTTTTTTTTCAATTATTTGAGAAGATATAACTTTACCATTTGATCTTATTCTCCTCAATTATTTGATCTTTGGCACCATCTCCTTAATCTGTTTTGTTTTTTGTTTTTTTTGCAATTATTTGAGAAGATATAACTTCACCATTTGATCTTATTCTCCTCAATTATTTGAGAAGAGATCTTATTCTCCTCCCAGATGTATTGTGATATTGTATCCCTGCAAAAATACATTATATTTATATTCATAATACTTTCCAACATCAATGTTATTCCTTTTAAAACTTTATTCAAAGCAATAATGGTAAAGAAACTAATAATAATTCATTATTATTGGTATCATAAATGCTCTTTAGAGTTATTATTTTGGTATTATTGTTATTATTATTAGTTGTATAGAAATTGTGTTATACTTTAATATTGGTAAAATTATTGTATGTAATCATGTTCAAACACATTAAAAAATTATGTAATTCTGAATGTAGATCATTTTCAAAACACATTAAAAAATTATGTAATTGTGAATGTAGTTTATTTTCAAAATCAATTGTAGAGTTCCAACGAATTGTAGAGTTCATTCTTTCCAAATGATAAATTCACATACTTCTAATTAATAAAGGAAATGAAAAGTTATGAATCAATCATAATGTATCTCAATAATGTTATCAAATAGAGTTTTAACACAAAAAGATATAGAATCTTTAAAAATGCAATTGATTTGTTGAGGTTACAAATATATAAGAATAATTCCACAATCACACAACCAATAATCAATGAAGTCAATAAGCATCATTATATTTGTCAATAAACAAAATTATGCAAGAATCGTTTTTTAAACCCAAATAAGAGCCTTGTATAAATTGATAACAATAATTCCACAATCACACAACCAATAATCAATGAAGTCAATAAGCATCATTATATTTGTCAATGAACAAAATTATGCAAGAATCATTTTTTAAACCCAAATAAGAGCCTTGTATAAATTGATGTCTTGCTCAAATTGAAAACTATCTACTCGTCTCCAAATTTTAATATACATTTTTTCAAGGCACAAAATGAATGCATATGGGAAATCCTTGATTTGATTTCATTTTTCCAAAAAGTATAAAATTATAAAAACCCATAATTTTTAAACAAAAGTTGAAGGCTCATAAAAAAATAATGCATTATGGAAATTGAAAACTATCATCTCATTTTCACCCCTTAACACATAATATTTTAAGGCACAAATTATCTTTCTTAAAATTGTGAAAATTTCCAATTAACTCATTTATGCACTGAAGACCAAATCTTGACGAGAGTGGCAAAACATCACGATAACCCAATTTTTTAGCAAACAGAGGCATGAAACCACTTTGAGTAAGTCCATGTGAGCGTGTTCAAAATTATCAAATGATTGGAAAGAAAATAGACTCAAATGGCATGACCATTATGCATGTGAGAAAAATGTGACGAAATAGAAAGTTTTTATGCATTAATCTCATCACGAAAATCATAATCATTAAGCTAGATGCACGCATATAATTTGACTACATTCCCAAA
Organism: Picea sitchensis; assembly: GCA_010110895.2. Classification (NCBI taxonomy): domain Eukaryota; kingdom Viridiplantae; phylum Streptophyta; class Pinopsida; order Pinales; family Pinaceae; genus Picea; species Picea sitchensis. The sequence continues at coordinate 84,866 of SNQJ01S0003144.1, read as the reverse complement.
AATCACATCACTAAGTCATAATCCTATGAAAGGTAATCCAAAGATAAAAGAATGCAAAACCAAACAATCAAGAAAGGAAAACCATCAATCCATCCCTTCAAATCAAGAGAAACAAAATACAAGAGAAGGTAGTAATTTCCAAAATTCGACGAGAGTCCCTTTAGTTTTTGCTAAAAATTAAGGGGAGTTGTTAAGAGCTCAACAAATGACGACTAACTAGAAAAACCAATTATTTTTTTTCTTAATATAATGAGGCTTTAGTTTATTAAACCAAATGATAAGTTTCAAAAGATTCTTTAACATTGTAAGGTCTTATGTGTCCCACATAAGAATAATTTAATTGTATAAATATGTGCACTTTGAGTACTTAATATATATTCTATATTTAAACAATGAATCCAAAATAGGGAAAATTTAATTTGTACTATATTCATATTATGAATAGAAAAATGTACAACTATGGAGTTTTATGATAAACATACATCTATATAGTTGTAAAATCTACCTCTTTCTCCTAAGATTGCTTCGTTTCCCACAATAATCCATTGCCCCAATGAAAATCTCTTGATACCATACAAGCATGGCCCCATTGCCAACAAGCATCCATAGCCTCGACATGTTTACTTGTACTTCCAACACTTTACAGTGCTTTCAACTTCCTTACATTTTTTAATTTCACATTTTAGATTTAGTTTGTAAAAATTGCAATATGCAATTGGGTGAAGGAAGTGGCGTGGTACAAGAGATAATCTTATTTTAAAGAATAGATGTCATACTTTAAAAAATTTGACCCAAAAATTTTCCCTTGAACCATCAATCTAGAAGAATACTTTAATGTGGTGGGATGAGGGGTGGTATTTAAAGAAAAGATAGATATAGACTTGTTCCTCTACTTAAAGAATACCATCACAATTTTAAAATAAGTCTTAGTGTTATTCCATAGTCACTAATCGATGTCAAATATTTGAAGCCTGATGTAGATGTTTTCAGGTAAAATAAACCCATCTATAATCATAACAAAGTAAAGATCATATTTGTACAACCTTGACATATTTCACCTTATTAAAAATTGAAAACAAAATAACTCATATTTTCTAATTAAAGAATAAAAAGAACAAAAAAAAATTAAAATGACCAAACTATTTAAACTAACACAAAGGACTATGTAAAGTCAAACAATCGAAAGAAGACAAATCAAGATAAAATGTACATTATGTGTCCTAATGAAAATTAAGCCTGAATAATCCTAGCATATCAAAGAATATATCAATGAAACATGCACAAACTAGAATATGATATGTTCAGTTAATCAGACATTTTATTGAGATACAAAGAAAAATAACATTTCAAAACTAAATCCTTACTATTGTTAGTTGATAACCAAAAGTTTAAGATAGAACTTGAAAATAAATATTTGCAAATTTAATTATGAGCAATATTATTAATAGCCAAGAGAGACAAAGAATGAGGAGAATATTCCTTGGATGTATCCTACTAATGGTTCATCTTTATAATACCAATGCATCCATCCAAATAATTATGTACCCATAATCACAATTTTATTGAAAATAAGAAGCAGTAAGTAGAATATTCTTTTAAGAAAGATAGAAAGAATTAAAACATCTCTAATGAACATGTGTAGGATAATTCCTTTAAAATTAACTCGAAACTTTTTCACATAATAAATCTCTAGTCAAATTCCAATTCTATTGTGATGTTCAAATTTAGCAACAAACAACTACTAAAGAAATTTTATGGGAAGAAAACATACATGATGTGGGTTAGGAAAGAAGGTTTTCAAAAATTTACCTTGAATGCATGCCCCATCATGATAGATGTCATTTACTTGAGAGAATTGAATAAGATAATGAGGATCTACCACAAACATTGATTGAGACGAAACTACCTCATTACCTTGTACTTGATGTTTAAACTGACCAAGAGTCTAAGAAGGATCATGATGCTCAAATTGTACGACATTAAAATGATTAACCTATATAGGTAAATTATTAAAAAAAATAATGGGTTCAAACAACTATTCATGACAATAATAAATCCCTTCATCTTTCGCATCCAAGGAAATGAAAGAATTTGAAAAAAGATATAATTTTGCAAGCATCCATAGAATTAACATTTTCTTGTTTAAAAAGTTGACATGGGAAATAATGAAATGAATTCAAAGTTCCCATCTCATCCTAGTCATTCCCAAACTATGAATCACCGATAATTAGCTCTTCATTAAAATTTGATCTTGGAGATAAAACTCTAGAAGGATCGGTATGACTATATGCACATGACAAGAAAAAAACATATTAGAAAATAATGGTTATTTGAAATCAAAGAATGAAAATATTCTCTATCAAAAGTCTCCTCAAAATAACTAGATTCCTCTCCCAAATAATTATCAATTATTAATGAATCACTCGGAAGCTTTAACTTGGGAGATGTATTAACAACATCAACCTTATCAAAATCAATTCTACCTTCTCCTAAGAAATATCTAAAATGACTAATACCATGTGTATCTAAAGTAACTTTTTTCGATAACTAAATAATGTTTACCCCATATTTTTCCATATTAGAACTCAAAGGATTACTTATATCAAGTTCATGTTCAAAAGTAGTCAAAACGCATGGACGCATATCATAAAAAAATTTAGAGTAAAAAGGTTTAAGAAGCCTTTCAATAAGACAACCAATAAACTAATCAAAAGTGTACGTTCAAGTGGTTCTTCTTCAGTCTCTACATTTAAACAAAAGGAAGTTTTTATGAAGTATAATTTTGATCACAAGAGAGATATTTTTTCCTTAAGAATAATAGTCAAATTTTCAAGAAAGTTAGATATTTCTTTATTCTTAGGTGGAGGTTCTTTCTCCTCTTGTTTTTCTTCTAATGAAGTATGACATAATTCTAATTTAACCACCCTTTGAGCTTGTAATGTATTATCATTACAAGAAAGTAATACCATGTTTTTTCCTTCCACGAGAATCTCCAAAAGATTGAAAAGATTGAAGCTCAAACTTTCTACACAAGATATCACCTATTTACCAGTAGGAAAAGTAAGTGGAGAAATATCTAAAATCCTCTACGGGACTAGAAATATCTTGTGAAGCATATCTAAATTCAAAGTTAGCATCGAAACATGATATCAAATCAACATGATCTTGTTTAAAAGAAAGAGAATTAATATGTAGGAAATGTTCAAAAAAATTCAATTTGATAAGGTTTATCAACTAAAGGAAACCTATGCTAAATACAAATAAATAATGATGGAAAATATTTAGTCAATCCATCCTCTCCTTGTATATACTTTTATGAAATTGATCTTTAATTATATCTTTTCCAAAAGGGACATCGACGTGCCATTTCAATTTCCTTCCCATCTCATTCGTGAAATCATTTTTATTTCTAGCTAACATATCTCTTTATTAAAAGGGATAGAAGGAAAAGAAAACTAACTAAACACTAGAAAATAAATATAATATTATACTAAGTAATTAAATAAAGGAAAAATATCAAACCATTGTCATTTATTATTGAAAACCAAAAATCAAATCCAATATAGTATAATCTATTCTACTTATTTTCTATACTACATTAATGGAAAATAAACTAGGTAAAATCAAAATATCAATGTAACCATTGAAATAAACCCAATTCTACAAAAACATACAGGTCAAGTATCAATATTTGGGATTTTAATACTTTATATTTAAATATTGAAAAAATTAAATCTAAGTTTTTATTTACAAAAAATAATATAATATCTATCATATAATGGAACCCTCTTCAAGAATGATTCTTGTAACCAAACTTCAATTGGGTCATAGTAATCATATTGGAAGCTCCTTAATGCTTGTGAATATCACATGGAAAGAGTATTAACCTCATAAGGATCATAATTTGAAAATTCATAATCGTTCTTTACGGAGAACGTTTTCTTTAAAGAAATGCCATGAAGGGAAAAAAATGAGAGTCTAACATAATGAATACTTTGTGGTGAAGCACTTCATTTTGCATTCTAGGTTCTGATTTGGAGTTGATGACATGAAAAACTGACATAACCATCACCTTGTAGTGGAGTGCCCCAATGTCATCAATATTTAATACAACACCATAAATATTTAATACAACACCATAAATGATTTTATCCTTTTCCAACTTACAAACTAGGCTAGCATTTTCAATGACATTAGATGAACTAGATAATCATGCATGTGTTTCATAAATAATGTTCATTAAAATATCATTTTCTTCTTCATAATCTTGAAATGAATTAAATGGAAATGAAACATTTCCCTCATTCTTGTAAGTCACTTTTTCATCACTTTGCATAAAACTAAAATTTGACCATAGAATATTTTTAACTTGAAAATCATTAATATGAAAGTATATACTATGATCAACAAACACATGGTCAACAAACATATCTGAATATATAAGGAGTAAAATGTTTTAGAATGTAAATAGTTAAATGCTTCTCCTTTTATAGAAAAACCTTCATTAATTATTTCAAGAGAAACATTATCATGCAAACTCTGATTTAATGATAAGATCCATGTAAGAATGAGAGGATATTATTCAATCTAAGAAGAAGAAAATGTGTTATCACAATTAATATATCCATCACTTACACCTTCAATTTAAGGCCTATTTGAGAAATACACATTGAGTCTTTTTCAACCATATTTATTTCAACACAAGTTTCAATGTTACTGTTTCATATAAGATTTGAATCCTCATATACATTCTCTTGTTCCTGAAACTGTATATTACAAAATCCTAACAATTTTTGTTGCATAACAATTTGAGTGTTATCAACATAATTAGTCCTTCAATCAACATTAACTGGTGATATAATATCTTTAGCAACATGCATATCATGAGAAAAGTAAATTTCAAGTTCATCATTATTTTCTTGATCCTATGTATTAGAAAGAGAATTAAGATAGAGAAACCAATCTAATGCATCTTCTCCAAAAATTTAATCATCCTCATAGAATCTGAAGAAAACTAACATAAATATGGAAAATAATTCATCAGCAGGCTCACCTTCAAACTTGCATAGATCTTCTAATTCCAAACACAAATCATTATAACTATAATCCTCATGAGCACTAAGAAACAACTCCAACAAATATTTCCATGTGTGAGTAATTTTGGCTAGTATCGTACCAAACCAACTCTTGATTCTCCCTTGCAGTGTGAGAGTGAATAACATGTAGATATCATTATCATTAAAGATTCTAAAATAATTACATTTGAGATTAAATAAAGAAAGAGGATCAAATGAAGATAATACACTCTCACAATCAAATTTTAATTTTGACAAGGAATCAATTCTCTTCTTGGGAATGCTTCTAGTAGGTCGAGACAAACTAGAATCATGTTCCAAAGCATGAATACACGGGGTCTTCACTCAGTGAACTTGTGACATAGAGCCTTCATTCATGGGCTATTAAAGAGTACCCCTAATTTCACTAGATATTGATAAATACCTCCCAAAATCCTTTTGTTAAACCACCCTCTCAATACATATTTCCAATCAAATAAACCCCTCTTTTGACTAGATACCCCTGTTTATACCCGTCAATACCTATAAACCCCCTAAGACCCCACATCCCCCCCAATACCTACAATATATTGACTTTGTTTTTCACAATTAAAAAAACCCCTTTATGAATGAACGCGATAAGATATTGGTCAACAAGGTGAAGTCCTCGTGCATGAATATGGATATGAGCCATGATTAGTAAATACATTCAAAATAATGGCTCTATAGGGTCAGCTTGTCATATTCCCTGTATCGAACACCAATTGTTGACATGTGTAAATGTCATTCCTAAAATAGGGGATCATCACCCAATAAAGGCCCCAATTATGCCTATACTCGTTTAGTATGGTTATTTCCATTGGTATGTGGGCCCAATTTCTACTGAAATAATTTTCCCCTAAGGAGACTATAGTTGAATATTTCCTAAATTCTAAATGCAATCCTAATTAACAATGCAAATGCAATCCTAGATAGCTAGGACTGGAAAAAAGAAGAAGTTAGACACAAGATAATAGATTAATCAGGGATGATTTTAGGGGCTAAATTTCTCTCATGGACTAATTTTCCATGGTTTTTCCAAAAACGAGATTCGCTATTTTAAAAATGATTCACCCAAATTCTATAGAATAAAATTATTTTACCTTAAAAATCCTCAAAATTTTATAAAAACTATATAAAATCCTTAGAAATTTGAATATTTTTACAAAAATATCGCCAAAAATTTATAGTTGGCATATGAAGGATTAGTAAGATTCGCCAAGGTTTCTACATTTTAAAATAATTTTTCATCCTTAAAATCATCCCTGAGATTAATTGTAAAGACAAAATAATGAATTATTTTGTTAAACAATCTTTTAAGTTCATAAATTAATTGTTTTTATTTTGGATAAATAGTTACCTAAAACATGTGATACCAAAATAGAAATGGGAGGTGATTTCGATGGATTTTATAGTTGGATTTCCAATGAAGTGAAGGAGACATGAATCAATATTCGTTGTGGTATACACTATGAAAAAAATCAAACACTTTATTCCAGTAAAGACTACAAAATAATCCCCATATATTGTGAGGGTATTTATTAATGAAACAATGGGATTACATGGTATTCCAAAAAATATAATTTCAAATAGAGAGTCATCATGTACAGGAAGATTCTAGATGAGTTTTTCAGAAGCATTGGGAATGAAACTAATTTTCAATATGACATATCACCCAGATACTAATGGTCAAACCAAAATAACTAATGAAATTTTGGAAGACATGTTAAGAATGTATGTTATGTATAAAAAACAATATTGGGAGGAATTTCTACCAATTGTCAAATTTGCTTATAATAACAATTATTAAAGTTCTATAATGATGGCATCATTTGAGTTCTTATATGGGAGACTGTGTAGAATACCTCTTAGTTGGTATAGACTAGAGGATAGAGTTCTAGTGGGACCAAAGTAATTCAAGAAATGGAAGAGTAGATGAAAACAACTAAAGCAAGATTGGAGGAAGCACATGATAGACAAAAACATTATGTGGATGAGAATAGGATTGATCAAAGTTCTGAGGTTGGGGATAAATTATTTATGTAGGCGATCCAACAAAAGAGTTCGATTAAGTTTGGGAAGGGAGTGAAATTATCACCATGATATGTTGGACCTTTTGATATTTTAGAGAAAAAGGTACCTTTTGCATATCGTCTTACTTTACTTGCATCTTTAAAACATATCCATGATGTTTTCCATTTTTTAGTTTTGCGTTACTATATTTTCAGTCTTTCAAATGTTATTGATCTAATATATTTGAAGATGTCAGATGAGGGAGCGTTGATGGATGAACCAATCTGCATTTTGGACTAGCACACTTGACAACTTAAGTGTTTTTTTGTACATAATGTAAATCTTTAGTGGGATGGCTATAGTCTCGATTATGCTACTTGTGAAGATTCAATTGAGATGCGTCGAAAATTTCCTTATACGTCTTGAAAATTTAGGATGAAGTTTATTTTATGAGGGGGTGTATGTAGTATCCTATTTTATTCGATTTCTATGACAAACCAAACTTATTATTTGATGACATTTGTTTGCAAATGACATGATTATAGACTCTTATTACAATGATGATACTTAATTTTAAATTATGATCAAGTAGGTTTGAGAATGATTAATTCGTTAAATCAAATTCATGTGATGCTTAGATAAATACGTATGCATTGATATGATGAAATGAATGATAATGATTAATTATCTTGATGATTTTACATGAGACTTTGATATATTAAGTTTAGATATTACTAATAGTTTTTCCAAATGTGCATTGATGTGGAACATCATCAACAAGATTTTGGGACTCTAGATTGAGTTAGGAAAAAGTAATTATCTGGTAAATGCGTTTTTGTATAACTAGTATGAATGATGAAAATTACTAAGGAAATGATGTAATGAATGCATGCACAAGGAAAATTCTTATTGATTCGATCCAAACATGAGTAATGGGGATGTATATAGTTATACCATATACTATCAGGAGTGGTGGAGAAGCATCCCTTCTTGCACCTACTAGCACTCCTTTTGTGGCTAGATTTGAAAAGTGTGGGACACTTTTACTCGGAAGTTGCACATTGTCTTGAGGGTATGCTTCAGATTTGGTCACTCAAGAGGATAAAATGAGGGGCATGAAATAAAGTTAAAGAATTATTCCTCGGTATCCATTAATCTCTCAATAAGGGAAACAAGGTGAGTTGATAGTGTCTCCACTATTGTGCCAATTACCCATCAATCAAAATTCATATATTTGAAAGGAATGCATGCATGGAACCCTTGGAGTATGATAAGTAAGTCCTCAAGGGCACGATGCACATGAAACCCTTGGTATCTTTACTGAAAACTATCAATAAAAATAAAGTGAAAATTGATCTTAAAATATAATGTACAAAGACAATTATTCTTATGCATTTTATTTAGGGAAACAATAATTATGTGTAATTTTAGTTAGAAAGAGAAACTAAATTAATAGTCTAAAATTACATTTTTTAGTGTCATTAATCATTCATAATAAAGTCAAATTGAAATAAACAATTAGAATAGAGATTAGGTTTCAAAGTTGTGTATGACACTATTTTAAACTAATTAATTATTATCTAGAAAATTCAATTTAAGAGAAACCATAAATCATGGAGAAGAATTATGAATGTGAATCCTAACTCAATTTGAATTGTGAACTAAAAAAATTGTATGCTTGAGTTAAAGTAAAGAGAAGTAGTAAATAAATAGGACATGTAACTACTTATGCAACACAAAAATAGGAATCTTGAAGAAGATCTAAGAAAATTTAGGAGTCAAGAAAAGGTGGGTGAGTGAAATTATTTAATTATAATTTTTAGATTTTAATTATATGTGCACTTGTGCATGTGAGTAACACATGTAAAGATGAATATTAAGAACTAATATAATTTATAATTTTGCATGGGTGTGACATGTGGAATAAGTCTCAAATACTATAAAAAAAGGGTCTTGGGATGAAGGGACATTTAGGCACCTTATTGCTTGATGGTTTTCATAATAACAATGTGACTATTGATTGATATTATTGAGAGTTTGAAAATGAAAGGTTATCAAGAAGCAGCGAGGGTCTTATGAAGATTGGAAGCTTCCACCTTCAATTATTTTTTCTAGAAGTATGGTCCATACAATCCCATTTCAACTGAGGGGTCATTGCAACTTAGGGGTCCTTGGAGAGAAATAATATACACAAAAAATGGTAGTGAGATCAACCGGTGGATCAAACCAACAATAGGATCAAACCAACAATAGGAAAGAACTTTGGTGACATTGATACAATGTGTTAACAATTGACACAAGATTTCTTCAAGTGATGCAAAAGCTTCGACAAACTTAACATAGAATATTCGATAACAATTTACTATTCATGGTAACACTTTATCCGTCATTTGCATATTATTAATTTTTAATTAATAATTTAATTAAAGATTAAATTTACAGAAGATTATGAATATCTATTTTCATCAATAATAATTATGAATGAATAAAATATTAATATGGATAAAACAATTATAGTAGGTGTTCTATGTTTTCCTTTTAAAATGTGAATATGTTATAGTTGTTAGTGTTCTTTGTTTTATTTAAAAATGTGAATACTTTAATTGTTAGTGTTTTATGTTTTCTTTAAAAATGTGAATAAGTTACAGTTGGTAGTTCTTTGTTTTCCTTTTAAAAATATGAAAGCATTACAATTGATAGTTATTCTTTGTTTCCTTTTAAATAAGAACATGTTACAATTTGATTGTTGTTATGATAGAAATATATATAAGTTATAAGTAATTTTTAAAGTGACGATGGATGAATAATCTAAGAAAACGTATACAACGAATTATAAATTGTTTGTACCTAGTAACTATTTATCAATTGTAATTTCTTCTAATTATAATATGAATTATTTCATTTAGGATTGTTGTAGAATGAATATGTTTATACATACATTTACATGTATGGTAACCACAAATAAGACTTGCATGTAATTAACTTGTTATACATAAGTTTTTGTTGCAATTTCTCAAAGTAGAAAAAATAACTCCCTAAATGATAAATTTCCATCTTTCATTCAATAAAGGATTTCATATATCAAGACTATTTCAAGTATGGTTGCAATTGCAATTTCTTAAAGTAGAAAAAATAAATTCTTAAATGATAAATTCTCATTTTCCATTCAATAAAAGATTTAATATATCAAGACTATTTCAAGTATGGTTAGAAGGTATATTTTCCATTTAGTATATTAATTCAACACTTGTTCCTCAAATTTTGTTATACTAGTAAGAACTGAACCTTATGGTGTTTTTTTGGTGCTTGTGAGTGGTCTTGGATCATGTAAACCATCAAATGTCATTCCTTCCTCCTCCTTGGGGTTTTCTCGAACCATAGTCCAAACAATGTGGGTCCTTAGCTAAATCTAGTTTCTAGTTGTTCTAGTGCTCATCATTGGATTAGGGCTTGGTCTTGTGATTGATTATCTCTCAACATTCCCTATTCATGTATATGTTAAGGGTTTAGTGGAGAGTAAAAGTGGTACTCTCATTCACATAAAATATTTATTTACTTCTATGAGTTTCCCTTCCTCTTTGGGTTTTTTTTTGGTGATAGTGATCTAGTAGTTAAGTGTTTAATGTACTCTTCCCTCAGAGATGAGACTTATTTGTGACTAGATCTAGTTTGGGAGGATGAAGTGGTTTTGATGTCTATGCAGATCATGTTCTTGGTCATATTTTGGGTGATGATTTCATAAGGGATTAAAAATTTAGGTTTTAGTATTATTCAACAATCCCTTCAAGATCCTGAGCAATCAAACCTTCTCTTTTCACAGTTAATTCTATCATTGAGCCATATTGAAACTCCTTTTCATGGACCTCATCATATAATGTTTTGAGAGGTAAATATAATAAAGTTGTAGCTAATTCTTTGTGATGCTACTATTCTCATTCATAATTAGCCTCGAACACCCTACCAAAGAAAAATATCAGACAACCAAAACTTGGGGTTTGAGGTAGAAATAATGTGTCCCTTGTTCCTTGTAGAAATTGACACTTGTATGCCAGCATCATGTAACACCCTGTTTCCCCCATATTGTAAATATAACTGAACTAGCCAAGGACTATGGCAAAACTCATAAGTATGAATATGTGATGTAAATGATAAATTGAATATTATTGAATTTATTGCATAACTGTTGAGAGGGGATGTGCGGAAAAGAGACCACGATGGTGGTGGAGGGCACCTTGAAAAGAGTGCTAACTTCCACCAGAATTGAATACCATATTTGGACTCAGCAGCCCGAGGAGAGACAAAGTGTACAAGCTAGCCAGAATGTCACCTTACTTGGTGGTAGGTTGATATTGATGAGGGATGGGGAGGTGAACCCGCCATCAGAGTAGAGAACATCATGGCCCGACAACCTTGAGGTATCGTGCCACACTTGCCAACCCTCATGAGAGGGATAAGTATGGGCTGGAGCGATTGGCCAGAGTGAGAGGAACCTGGGCAGGTCTCTGAGGTGGTGATCATGAGGGAGGGAAGGAGTTACAACCTTAATCCTGGACAATGGAATCTGAGGAAGGCATAAAGTCTCTCGAGAATCGATGGTCTACATTTCAGGGGTGGCTAGTGGTAGAATCCATTTGAATTAAGCTTCATGTCTGGTTGGGTGGGAAGCAGAGCACCCCTCTCAGCAGAATTAAACTTCCATTCTTGAGCTTACTTACGATAGATGTTTTGGCTCATGTTGCGTCTTGAATTTATATGTTGACACATGTGATCATAGACTTGTGGAATTGTATATGTTTTCTGTGTATGAATGTCAATGTAGTAATTGATGATAAGGAGTAGATATTAGCTCATGCATTTGTAATATTAGGATTGCAGCATGAGAGTGTTCATGTATGTTTGATATGAATAAGTTGATATATGCTTATCACAGGAGAATAGCAATACTGACGTGCGTTGATGGAAATGAAATAATCATGCTCAACATTCTAGGGAAGTTGTCTTCCTTTATCAGCTTACGTGTGCCAGTGGGACCTCTTCCTGTGAGATTTCCTTGAAGGCTCATAAGAACAGAATAAGGACTGGGCATAGATATGTAACAACCACACTTACTGAGGGAGAAAGCTTGATTCCATTAAGGTTCCAAGATAGTAAGGTTCCAAGTGTTGTGAGGAGTGACAAGTAGACGAATGAGATCTCGTCAGGTGAACCATATTCATTCACGACCATTAGATTGTGTAGTAATGCAGTTACATACCTTGCCCCTTGCACTCTCTATCCTAGAACGAGAGGTGGGATCATAAACCCAAGACCCAAAGGAATGAATCTAGACCGTTAAGATCTCATTAACTACAAACCGTTGGATAAGGAAAAGTAGCATGAGGGGGTTAATTGCTTGAGGGATTATTGTGAAGTGTCGAACCATGATTTTGGAATAGAATTCCCGTAAATTGTTGGATCGGGAAGAATTGCACAGAGTATAGCCTCTGGAAAGGAAGCGTATGGGAGAAGTGTCTGAACCGTGGAATCTTGGATCATAGTCCCGATAGCCGTCATATCTCGAGAAGTTACATCGGAGTTAAACCCTAGTGTCCAGAGAAAGAATCCTAAATTTATTGATTTGTGGGGAGACGTGTCAGCGTTTTGGGAGGCATTGGGATTTTACCATTGGAGATTTAGGAGTGTAGAACCATTGAAATAGGAAATCCTTGATGCGTGGATCCCCGATAGGATCCCGAACCCCGTCAAAGCAGTAGGGACACGTGGTAGAAAGTCGAGGAGAAACCAGTTTAGCATACTCCGGGGAATCAGGCATTATCAGGGTTCCCGAATACATAAGTTCGCCACCCAGAATCCATGATCCACGATTTACGATAGAATCCCAGGCAGAGCCAGATTCCCACAGGGCAGTGTCCAGAGATCAGATGAAAGTCGAGGGTTGACATTTAGGAGGTTTACTAGGAGCCTAAAGAACTCTTACCATCTGAGTCCCGCGATCCATAAATAGATGAGTGGGGAGTTAGCTACTGACCTGATGCTTGAGGAGGAGGGACCACGTCAACTTTTCGAGAGAGTCATCCCGGGATTTTGGAGGCACTCCCGGGGTTTTAACAATTCGAAGGAACCAAGACCTCTTAAGCCTCGAAACTCGATGAGCCTGACCAGTGATCTCAGCGGAACGTGAAGATCCCGAAGAGTCGAGAGTCAGCGGGAACCCATAAGTCTCGAAACAGCGGTAGTGATCTGGACCGTCCGCCGGAAGGGACGGTGTTAGAAGATCAAGCGCCATCGGCGTTTGACACATCGAGGGAAATGAATTTCCGAGGACAAAGGGCCCGGCCGGGGATAAATTTCGAAACGCGACGGTCTCACAGTCATAGCATTCCAGTGGTGGACAGGTGTCCATCCATGCCATCTTAGGGAGTGGGGACCATAGGCCTTGAGAGCAAAGGGGCAGTGGGAGGCCAAAGGCGGGAGATGAGTCAGCGCCAAGTGGCATGTCGAGGGGATGGAGGTTAGTTCTGAAGACACTGTCGCGTCGTAATCCTGCTTGAGCGAAACCCCGATGGGTAGCTATAAAGGCTGGGGCGGTATGGTGCTTGAGGTCCTGTGGATTAGTGAACCAAAGAGGCTAATGCGTAGGGGCGTTAATGGGAATTGAGGGAATCCTTGAGTGAGGGGTGAATGAATCTTGACACTAGAAACCCCAATTTCCCGATATAGAGCCAGGGATTATTATTTATTAATCACGGTTTGGGAGATTTTCGTATGTGGGAAGTTAGTTTCCAAAATTTTAAAATAATGATGTCAATTAGGTGTGTACAAAGTGGTAACTGGAGCATGGATTTACAACACTTGGCACAGTTGAACAAATGCATTAAACTTATAAACTCTGTTTGAAGCACTCCTGTTAGGAGTAACCTCCTGACTTAACTATCTTGTATAGGATTAAGAACTTGGAAAATGTAAACCCGACTGTGTGTGCATGTTAAATAATTATGAAATTATGCACTGATTATCAAATGTATTTAACTCTTGACTAATATCCAACGTTTGTCTTTTCCCTCAAGAGGACGATCAACCGGGGGTCCTGGCAAGTGTGAGGTGACTCACCAGAGATGGGAGGCTCCCCCTGTGAGAGGCAGGAGGAGTCTGATGAAAGAAGGTAATAGGGACCCCCTACAGACCGTGAGAGATGGTGAGGAGGAGTCTCATGGGTGAGACACCTAAGTACCAGGAGCCCGATGTGAAAGGATGATAAAGAACAAGAGAATGGCCGGGAATTAATGCGGGTTCTGCTGAGCCTATCGACCTACAGCGACAAATGCAAAATGAACCTGAAACTCAGAAACAAGGTCATATCAATGGCCACACTAAAAGGAGCACCTCAAGAAAGGTACACACCAGAGGTAAAGGACCAATGCCAAACAATTCCACAGAGAAAGAAGCTGGCAATTCAGAAGACTCTTCCAACAGCAAAACCAATTCCTATTCTCAAAAGAAACAAAAGAAGCAAGAGACTTCCAAGAGCCATAAATTTGAGGGAATTTAAAAGGCCAAACCTCCTTCAGCCCGATGAGACTAAATGAAGAAGGGAGAGGAAGCATAGGCCTTGCTGCTTGGACTAAATAAATATTTGAGAGTCCATGATTTCTCAGAAAACTTGAAGGCACGAGTGTACTCAAGTTCTGAACGGGAAGGCTTCCATCGGTGGGAAGACCTTAAGAAAATGAAAGGGGTCCATGAGGAGGAACATCTTAAGGAAACAGTTGAAGTACTGGAAAAGTATTTGTTGGAAATGTATTTCGATGAGAAGGATAAATAGTTTTATGAACTCAAGCTGGGCCAACTTACCATGGATGAAAATGTCAACAAATTCCTTGACTTAGTAAGATATGTACCCTACATCAAAAAGAGAAGGTACAGCAGCTTCATCAGTGGGCTACCCAATTAATACCGGAACCGAATTGAGTTGACGAGCCAAAGACCCTAGAAAACACAATACGAAAGGCAACATAATGTCACGAACAATATGGACATCCGGCCGAGGAATCCAAATGAAATTTGAAACAAAAGAATGGTTCAAAATTTCCAGAGAGGAGCAAATCCTCGGGATTTAAAAACTACAAAGAAGAACCCGCAGAATGAACTTCCCGACCCGGAGTTTACTTCAGCAGAACTTTCCCTCTATGGATGGAGATAAAACCTCTGGAATTATACCAATAAATACTGATAACCAAAAGAGAAAACATTTGGAATGCTGGGATTGCAGAAAAGATCATCTCCGGAGAAATTATCACTCAAACCGTGAGAACAGTCGGAAGATTTATCTGAGGAAGCTACAGTCAATGATGTAGCCAGAGTGTGCAATTTATGCAACCTTGGACAATACCCGAGTGACCACTAAGCTCCAGTGGTGGAAATAGAAGTTATGATCTTCAACCAATTGGTATCTATTTTGATTGACCGAAGTTTAAATTTGAGTTATATATCCCCCTAAAACCGTTGATAAGTGTAAGCTACGACCAAAAAAAACAAACCATGGTTGAATTACAGGTTAATACTGGCACCAAAAGGAAGTTGGTAGAGGCCGTACCATCCTGCTAATTCATGTTGGGTGAATTCCTCACCGAACCCATAACATATTACCTTTGGGATCATACGATGTTGATTGGTATGGGTGGCTGGCCGTATAAAGCCAAAGCTGGACTAATACTATAAAACCTTAGAATGTGTGAGCAAAGGAAAAAGGATAACCCTCCAAAGGATCCAAAAACCGGTCTCATTTGGAACAAATATCTGACGTACAAATGAGGAAATATTGCGAGAAAGGGATGTCCCTTATATGCAATACGGGTGTTGAAACCAACCGAAGGTACAGATCCAAACCACGAACCACCCTATCTGAGAGAATACCGAGATGTATTTCCAGGAGAAATACCGGGTCTACCTCGAAGAAGAGACAATGACTTCTCGATATAACTTGCACCAAGAGTGGTGTCGGTGTCTAGAACAACCTATCGGATGAGCAGCACGAGTTAGTTGAACTCAAATTGCAATTGAGAAGAAATGATGGATAAGGGTTATATTGACCCGGCGTCTCCCCACAGGAGCACCGGTCCTATTGTAGAAAAGAAAAGCGGCACCCTTGACTATGCACATAGATTACAGTTAACTTAATACAAAGAAGTAACCACCATAAATATAAATACCCCTTGCCCGGGATCGATGATTTATTCGACCAGTTGGGAGGTGCGTCTTTTTCTCAAAAGATTGACTTGAGGTCAGGAAACCATCAAGTCCGAATCAAAATTGAAGAGACATCCGCCAAGACCCGCTTTCGGACAGGCCCATGGTCATTTATGAGGTTTGTGGTGGTACCATTTGGGTTGTATTTTGCTACCTTCATGTGTTTAATGAACTGAAATGCTTTCGTTAAATTTTTTAGATCAATTTGTACTAGTCTTTATTCAGTGATATCTTAATTTACTCTAAGAATAAAGAAGAACATAGAGGCATACTTTAGACTTGTCTTGCAAGTGCTAAGAGAACACCAACATTGTGCAAATTTGAGAAAATGTTCCTTCTACCAAAATCAAACTCATTATTTCGGACATATCATTTCAAAAGATGTGATAGCAGTGGATCCTGACAAGATCAGGTCTATCGGGGAATGGCCTACCCAAAGGATGTCTGGGACATTAGGTCCTTCATGGGATTGGCGGGATACAGGATATTTATAAAGATTTCTCCAAAGATTGGTTGTCCAATCAACGCCCTCCAGAAGAAGGAAAAGAAATTTATGGACAGAAACAATGTGAAGAAAGATTTCAAACAAAACATTTATTAACCAATACACCGATGTTGAAAATGTGACAGTAACTTCCCTTGTGTTACTGAGGATACTGCAAAGAAGGACTTCGGAGGAGTCCTTATACGAAGAAAGGTGATTTGTTATGAATCGCGAAAATTGAACGAACATGAAGTCAACTATGTGACCAGTACGGAATTGAAACGCCATAGTGCATGCCTTAAAAATGGAGGCATTACCTCCTAGGAAGAGAGGTATGCCTGTGGCGGATCACTTTGTGGATTACGGTATTTGTTTGATCAACCCAAGCTCAATACTAGACAAGCTAGATGGATGGCCCCTCCTTAGCGATTTGAGTTTGAAATCAAACACATCAAAGAGTAAGAGGAAGGAATAAAATTTGAGTGATGCCCTTAGCGAAGCATGAAAATAGTTCACAGCGGTGAGTACCTGCGAGACAAATATCAAGAAACCTTGAAGTCAAGGAGGCACAAGACGCAGATCCCTTCGTCCGAAATGTGACCATTTACCTACAACAAGAATCCATTTGGAAGGCAATCACGAAGGCTACCAGATAATAGAAGGAGGTCTACTCACCTGATATAGACTTTACATCTGATGTGGCGACTTGAAGAGGTTCATTATGGATGAATTACAAAAAAGACCATATGTTGGTCACCAAGGATGCGAGAAAATGATTCATACGCAACTGATTTCTGTTAGGGATTGAGGAAGGATGTAGCAAAATATTTGGCCCAATGCATAGAATACTGGCCGAGTTAAAAGCGAACATCGACCTGCTTGGTTACTACATCCTTTTCCTGAATGGAAATGGGAAACATCTCCATGGATTTTATCACCCAGTTACCAACTGGCTTGTGAGGAATGAGAATAGTGCCATTACTAGTGGTGAATTCGATAAAGCCGAAACAAGTAACTCATTTCATTCAGATCAAATCGACACACAGAAGCTGATAGATATAACAAGTATTCATGAAAGTGTTCGGTACGGCATGCTAGGAAATGGTATAAAGCAGGAGACACAAAGTTCCGCTTTAATTTTTGGAAATCCAGCGATGTGAGTTTGGAACAAAGGCATTTGTTTATACCACCACCCTCAAAGCCCGGCGGATGACGGAAAGGTGAACCGAGATATTGAGGGATATGTTGGGATGCATGTAATTGCATCAGCCGAGGAAATGGGAGGCTACACGCGTTGTGGTAGAATTTTATACAACAACGGCTAAAGCATCCTTAAAGACGAGCCTATTCGAGATCCTCTATGGAAGAAAATGCCAAACACTCCAGTCAATTTGGAGCAATCCACTGTCGAAGCGAGTTTTTTGGACCTGATATGTTGAAATATATGGAACAACAAGTGATTCAAAATAAAACAAAATCTGAAGATTATTTCGAGCCAAATAGGAAAAGCTATGCTGATCAAAATAGAACTCCAAAAGAGTTCCAAATGGGAGACCATGTATCTCGATTAAAGCCAAGGGTTCCCTAAAGGTAGGGCTTGTGCCAAGAGTGGCACTTGGTGTGTGGACCTTTGAGGTTTAGACAGTGGGACACAGCAGCCTGTCATTGCTTGCTTCCTCCCTGAGTAAAGAAGCACATAATGTTTTCCATGTTTCCTTATTGAAGAAATATGCCACATGATGCTAATCCTTATAGTGGTGCATGATCCGAGGTGGAACGGAGGAATTCCTTCGAGCCCCAATGCATATTGGTGGAAACCCAACTCGGGCAGAACCATTACCTGCAGTTCAAGGTGCGGTGGAAACATTTTGGCCAAGATAAGGCTACATGAGAAATGGAGATGCAGCAACATGTAGATTTTTTACTTACATATAGTATGTTAGTAGCTAGAACATGAGGGCGATGTTCCTTTAAGGGGAGGGGGTTGTAATACCCTTTTTTCCCCCAGGTTGTAAATATAACTTAACTAGCCAAGGACTATGGCAAAGCAAGAGTATGAATATGTGATGTAAATGATAAATTGAATATTATTGAATTTATTTAGAGCTGGCGAGGATAATGGAAAAGACCACGATAGTGGTAGAGAGCACCACTGAAAAAAGAAGTGTAACTATGGAGTGAATACCCATTGTTGGACTCAGCAGCTGGAGAACCAAAAGTAGCTCGCTAGCCATGAAATACCTGCAGGATGCTTAGGTTGATAGCTTGATGAGGATGGGGAGGTGGAAACGCCCTATCCGTAGAAACCATCATTCTGTATTATGAGGTATCGTCTCCCACACAACCTATTTGAGAAGGATAGGCGATATAATTTGGAGACGATTAGCCAGAGGGAGATACGAGGGAGACTCTGGCAGTCCTTGAAGTGAGTGTCCCGAGGGAGGAGGAAGAGTTACAACCTCTGGACAACTGGAATCTGAAGGCACTTAAGTCTCCGGAAATAAATGGTCTCAACTCGAGGGGTGTGGTGGTAAAATCATTTGGGCGGCTGGTTTGGGTGGAAACGAGCACCCCTCTCGTGATCGCTTCCATTTCTTGGGCACCGCCGACCAAGTCTTGCTCCCATATTGCATCACCCAGATTATATTCTGACACATATGATCATAGACTGGTGGAATTGTATATGTTTTCCTATGTATGATACGTGTAGTATTAATTGATAAGGAGTAGATATTAGCTCATAGAGGTGTATGTGTAAAGGATTGCGACGAGGAATTATTTCCGTATTAGCGATATGAATAAGTTGATATATACTTATCACATAGAATAACATGCACGGCGTACATTGATAAAATGAAGCCAATCATGCTCATCCATTCGGGAAGTTGTCTTCCTTTATCAGCTAGAATGCCAGTCGAGACCTCTTGCAGAGATCTACTTAGGAAAAGCTCACAAGAACCAAGAATAAGGACTTCAGGCATAGAGCCTTAACAACCCTGCTGCAGAGCTTGATTCTATTAGGTTCCAAGATAGTAGTGTTGTGAGGTGAAAGTCGTGGATGAAATCGTGGAGATCCATAGTCATTCACGACCATTAGATTGGCCGAAACGCGTTACATACCTCCCTTACTTGCACTCTATTCTCATGAGCAACGAGAAATTTAGGTCGTAAACAAGAACCAAAGGAATGAATCTAGACCGTTAAGATCTCGACCCAACTACCCGTCCGACTAGGATTGGATGGGAAGCTATGAGAGGGTTAAAGGCTGAAGTTAGGCCAGCGGGAAGTGATCTGAGCCATGAGACTTCAGAATAGAATTCCGGTAAATAGTTGGATGGGAGAGTTGCAGGTATAGCCCTCTAGAAGAGCGTATGGGAGAAATTGATACGAACGTCGGATCTTAGATCATAGTCCCAACGTTGGTGGTCTCGAGAAGTTGCATGAGGAGTTAAACCCTAGGTGTCTGAGAGAAAAGAAGTCTAAACTGTTGATTTCGGCGGAACCACGATATCAGTCTGGAAGACATGAGTTCACCCATCGGAGAGATTAGGAGTGTAGAACCGTTACAATAGGAAGTCGCGATTAGCGAATCCCCGATAGGATCTGAGTACGTCAAGCAGTAGGAACCGTGTTAGGATCCCAGTGAAGTTAGGCATTTCGGGGATCGGCGTATCGGGGATTCCGAATACATAGAGTTCACCAGCCACTTTCGGTCGCGATCTGCGATTTTACCGATGAAGATACGAACCGTCCGTTCCTGCCGCAGGACAGTGTGAGGTCGAGATAGAAGGTGGGGTTGACATTTGGAGTTTTGAATACAAGAACTCTTGCCATGCGGGTAGATCCATGAGACCACGATGAGTGGGGAGCTAGGCTGCCCGTACGTTGGCCGGAGGAGGGACGTGTCAGCACTGCGAGGAGTGCCGGAGTTTTGGAGGCATCAGGGGTTTCACAGTCCGAAGGTGAGACCTCACCAAGCTCTCGAAACTCCGATAGAGAACCTCGACCATTGATCACCATTTGGAGCACATGGCAGAGAGATCGAAAAGAGTGAGAGTCGGGGCCTCAATTACAGAAACCGTAAGATGGACCATCCGCCGGAAGAACGGTGTTAGAAAAGATCAAAGCGCCATCGGCGTTTGACACTATCGAAATGAATTTCGAGGAGAAAGAGACCGAAGCCCGAGATAAATCATCCCGAAGCGATGGTCCCACAGTCATAGCATTCCAGTGAAGGATAGGTGTCCATCCATGCCATCTTAGGAGTGGGGGCCATAGACGCCAAAACAAGGGACAGGTGTCGAAAGACCAAGATGGGTCGTGAGTCAACGCCAAGTGACATCGAGGATCGGAGGTTCAGAATTTACGAACACGTACATGTGACATCATAAACCGAAACTTGATGGGTAGCTATAAAACTGCCGAACATATAGTAGCGGAATTCCACAATGGATTTGGGAGGCTGAACCAAAGAGAGCTAATAAGTAGGGAAGTGTGAATTCGGGGAAATGTGAGTCTTGAGGGTGAATGGATGTTGACACACAAAACCCCGAATTCCCGATATAGAACGAGTTAGTATTTTGTATCTTTTGCAGAGTTGAGGAATTCCCGATATAGAACCGGGGATTGGTATTTCGCTAATGCGAGTTTAGGGAGATTTTTCATGTATGGGAGATTAATTTCCAAAATTTTAAAAATATGATAGTGGGTGTGTTACACATCATTTAATGAATTATATATCTTGCTTTAATTTCAGTCAACAACCTATAGCATAATCTAGAATACCAGAAAGTTGATTCTTGTTGCTTATAGAAATTAACACTTGTATGCTAGCATTATTTAATGAAGTATGGATCCTTCTTTAACTTTTATCAACAACCTAGAGCATAATCGAGAATACCGATAAATCTATTCATCAATGGCCAGTTCATGAACATATGTTTGCACAACTTGTGCACATGTAATTTTTAGTTGTTGATAACTGGATCTTTTTGTTATATAAATAGTTGTTCTCACACTCCTGCTGCTGTTACTGAAGTATCAACCCCTAACTAGTAGATTGGATTTAGTACAAATAACCAATAGTTGGGAGTTGTCATTAAATTGTTAACTACACAGTTGTTTGAAATTTGTAATGATTACATCTTTCGATTTAGTAGTTCCAACATAATCCTCAATTATTTAAACAACAAGGACAAACATGTTTAAGTCATAATTTTTATTGCTATTTTTTTTTTTTATNATATATATATATATATTCAAAGTGGGCCTAATGGTTAAGAACATGTGTTTCCTCCTAAGAGGTCACAAGTTCAAATCCAGAGAGGGTAAGGTATGTATAGTAGTGACCCACAGATGATTTTAAGGATGGAAATTTATTTTAAAATGTAGAAACCTTGACAAATCTTAATAATCCTTCATATGCCAAATATAAATGTTTGACGATATGTTTATAATTTCACTTTATAGTAAAAACAATAACAATATGTTCCTTAAACATGAAAGGAATGATAATGAGTTATTGTTTTCCACAAGAATGTATCTATTATTAAACTTATGTTTTTAAGAAATGAAATATACTGCAACAATCTAGAGAGACTCTATTTTATTATGACTATAATTTTGAATGAAATGGATGAATATTATAATTTCTACAATTTTTTGAAGTTGACCAAGATGAAAACGTTGCAGATTTTAAACACATGTTTTTCTACACCTTGTATCTATCTAAATTTTTACTTAAAATTAAAATCTAAAAATACCCTTTTGAAGAGAACAATTTAACAATTATGAATATAATTTTTTCATAATTTTCCATTGTGTAATTTTAGAGATATGGATTTTTCATTTCACCGAATCATAATCTCACCTAAAAATACTATGCAGTGATTTTTTTATAAAATTAAATAAAATTAGATAAAAACAATGAAAATGAAAACAAATTATACCCAATGAAAGTAGATTCATTTTTAAAAATGTTGGTATCAATTCTCAAATTAAATTATGAGTATTTGTAGGAGTTCGCTACCTCCAAAGATGAAGTAAGATGGAGAAAATTTGCAGTTCCTGCAAATAGTCCCATTTTCAAGTTTTCGGTCGAAATATTCTTTCGGCCGAAACCTAGTTTTTAACGGAATCCGTTAAAAATAAATGTTTCGGCCAAAAAGTCTTTCAGCCAAAATATGCTTACCATGGGAAATTAATTCATCCAATAAACATTGTACATGAATTTCAAGGGCACCATCAAATTTGACGTGAAAATTTTTGGCCGAAAAAGATTTTGGCCGAAAGAAACATTTGTTCGGCCGAAAAATTTCCGCTAGAAA
This sequence comes from Picea sitchensis, assembly GCA_010110895.2. NCBI lineage: Eukaryota > Viridiplantae > Streptophyta > Pinopsida > Pinales > Pinaceae > Picea > Picea sitchensis. The sequence continues at coordinate 61,704 of SNQJ01S0003144.1, read as the reverse complement.
TTTTGGAGACCCGATTGTCACGAAAGTGTTACCCAGATTCATGATTTTACCCTCTAAGGATTTTATATATTTTGTATAAAATTTTTGCGATTTTTTAGAAAAAATGATTTTATTTTATAGAATTTGGGCGAATCGCTTTTAGAATAGCAAATCTTTTTTTGGAAAAACCATGGAAAATTAGCCCATCAGCGAAATTTAGCCCCTAAAATCATCCCCATTGTATAACTTCGTAGACTTTATCAGTCAAATTGTTGGGCATAAGGAATCTCATACACCGATTTGGTGTCTGTATTTTTAAGGTCACCTAATATGGAGATTATATATACTTATCCCTCTTTGTAATCTCTTAGGAGGAAAATTCATATGTAAAGTGGCTTAAATATTAGTGACCTAATAGATGAAATTAATTGAGGGATTAATTTTTTTTTAACTTTGAATAATAATTGGAAAATCAAATTACTTTGCATTCTCTTATTACTCTTAAATTGTATAAATAAGTAATACTTATATGAAAAAACATTGGAAAAATAATATTTAAAAATAATATTTAAAAATAATAAATTAATATTATTATCTTCCATTATAAGTTTTACTTTTTCGACATAGTTTGCATGATTGCAAAGTTTGATGTAAATGTTGCACATTGTAGAAATATCTACATATGAAAGGTTAACACCAAGAGATTTGTTATATGTAGTGTGAGTACTACATTCGGATTGGTGTTATTGCAATTGATGCGTAGTTTGTAGAAAGTTGATGAAACTTATTGCACAACCTCATACCAAATTGACGAAAGTTAGGTGATAAGTTAATATCATCTATATTACTTTATGAATCATATTACTTTATGAATCAGTTAATTATTATAATCTCAGTGAAATATATATCTGTGTATTAAATACAACCCCTATCACCCATGAGTGATTTCCATTGATGATTTAAATGCTCTTCTATCACTTGAGAACAATGCTTGTCGATATGATCAGTTGTTAATTAACTAATTAAATAAGTTTATATATATATATATATATATATCTTGTGGTTAATCTAGATGAGTGTTATAATCATGGAAAATAAGTTATAGTAGGGGGAAATGGGAATGTTGATTCTCTTCTCCAATTGATACTAATCCATATTTATAAATGGAATAAAATGAAATACATATGTATAGCAAAGAAACACACATACATACAATAAAAATTGATTTCTATTAATAAAGAGAACCTGTTGAAACTATAAAAATGCAGAATGAAACAAACTTGCTCGAACGGTGACAACTTATCTCTAAGAAGAGATGTGAAAACTACACTCATTCATAAGAAGATGAGTACAATGAGGCTCCAAAGGCGTTTTTAACATAAAAAATAAATGAGAAAACCGTAAACATAAAAAACCCTAACCCCAGGAGATGAAAAGCCAAAAGATTTGTGGGCCCTGATGGGGGTAGTTGGTACGCCAACTTCTCAAGAGCATAACTTTTGCATCCAATCTCTGTTTGGGGCGCTCGATACATCGTTGGAAATGTATAGTCGAGGAGTAAATATTACGTTTGGCCTATCATCTACCTCTAGCTATATTCTAGGCATTGTCAAGCCCAAAAAATGTCATTTAGAGCCTCAAAACAACCTCTAAAGTTTGGGACCCAAAAAAATGTAAACAAAGCTGCCAAAATGGAGATTGTTATGAGTCAGTGGAATAGGTGAGTGGCCACCAATATCCACCTATATCGGTCCTACCCTCTTAGGAAGTAATGGTCTCCATTTTGTTGAGCGCCCCTATCAGATGGGGACACCTTTGTTGAACTTGGCCCCATGTGAGTCACTTTCCTTGGTGTAGGAGCTTCCCTATCCTAACAACCCAATAAATTTGGATCCTCTGTTAGTGAGTTCCCTTAATTTGAGTGTTCATGATATGATCCATGGTTTCCTGTTCCATGCAATCAGGGTTGATCTCTTTCGGTGTCAACTTCTCTACGATCTCTAATGTGTCCTATAATGGTGGGAAGTATGGTCAAAGGAGGTCCATATTGAACACTGGGTGAAGGCCAAGGAATGGGGGAATAGTTGGATCAAAATAATTTTCACCCACATCCTTGGTGATGGTGTAACATCCATAGAGAAGTGGACGAAGCTTCTGATGGGGTCATGTAAGGCACTCTTTCTGCAAATGCAACTAGATCTCATCTCTGACCTAAAACTTATGCGACACACGGTGTTGATCATGGCATTGTTTGTAATTAACATTGGCTTTCTATAAAATATCATGGACTTGTTGTCGGATGTGCTGAATCCATTCAATAAACTCAGTGTCTTTGACAACCTCAGATTGATCATGGGATGATTATTCCTATGTGAATGCAAGGGGAAGCGTGACATCAATGGGACCAAATCGTTGAAATACTTACCCCACTTGAAAGGGACTGTGATCGGTTCAACTATGAAGGGATTTGTTGTGGCTTTGTTGAACAAAGAGTAGACTCTCATCCCATTTGTGTAGATGTTTGGAGTTGTACATGCACAATATATACATGATCATTCTGTTGACGACCTCTATATGGCCATAAGTTTGGGGGTGGAAGGCTGTGGAAATGGTGAGATTGGTGTCTAATAGTGACTAGAGGCTAGACCAAAATGTGCTTAGGAACCTATTTTCCCGATCTGATATGATGGTTTATGGTATCCCGAAGTGTACCCACACTCGTTCGAAGAAGAGCTTGGCAGTGGCCTACATTGTGATGTTCTTCTTGCAGGTTGTTAGGATGGCCATCTTAGAAAACCGATCAATCACGAAAAAAACATAGGTGTTTCCATACTTGGTTGAAGGAAGTCTCGTCATGTAGTCCATTGAGATGGATTCCCATGGCTTTTCAGGAGTAGAAAGAGGGGTGTATAGTCCTTTCTTCTTAGTGGTTGGTTTGGAAATGGTGCAGGCAGTGAAAAACTCGATATAGTTGCTCACGTCCTAGCGCAATTTTAGCCAATAGAAATACTTCTATAGTACTTCCATGCTCTTTTCAATGCCAAAATGTCCTTCCATCTAATTGTAGTGAGATTCCCAAAGCATCTTCGCATGCTCGCCTGAAGGAGCACAGAGGTGGCCCAGATGTCATAACAATCCATCCTAAAGATGAATGTTAGTGATAATCACCCATGTTCCCAGTTGTAATGTCCCTTTCCAAATAGGATCTTCACAAAGGAGGCTTAATGGTCTAAACCACTCTGTTAGACTATATCCAGGGCCAAAGAGGGGTAAATAGGGTTACTAGAGGTCACTCCAGTCACAGGTGTTATATTCGGAAAGTTACATTGAGCTAAAAAGGGTTAAAAGCGCTTTTAGGTCATTATGAGCTAAAAATAGAAATCAACAGTGAAATAGGGTTTCAGTAGTGATTTAGGGTTTTGGAAGTCAATAGTGAATTAGGGTTTTAGCATGATTTAGGGTTTTGGAAATCTATAAACGAAGGGTTAGTGACCTAATTCATCATTATGCAGATTATGACTTGTCATTGAGGAGAAGAGGCACATCTCAGGAGAGATAGTTCAGTGTATTCTAGGAGGAAGACACTAGTTAGTTGATTTCAGTGTTGAAAGACACACCCTCATCACCAGGAAGATCATCCAGGTCTTCCATCATTCTTCATTGATTCGGTAGTGCTCCCATATTCTGGGTATTATCTTTTAGTTGCTTATTTGTATTCTGGCTAAGATCCTTTTGTCTTTTGATCTAGCCGAGTGTTATTTTATTTAGCTGCAGTTGCTTATTTGTATTCTGGCTAAGATCCTTTGTCTATTGATCTAGTCAAGTATTGTCAGTTTATTCAGCTGCATTCAACCATTTTGTAATCCATAGATATATCATAATACAAAATTTGCAGTCCTTTGTCACGTTTATTATTTGTATGATCATTTATATGCTGTAAACCTTTGATCCTGCACACACATTAGCAATGTTTCCTAGACTAGCCAAGTCAGGAACATTACAATGGTATTATAGCTTTAGTCTTGCCAGCCTGTGACTAAAGACAATGAGTGTAGCAGAAGACCGAGAGGGCCTTGAACACGTAGGTGACGAATATGTCACTTACAACAGGCATCAAGAAAGAATGCATAGGCATGATTTCCCCCGTTTTCCTCATAGCTCAGAGGAAGAGGAAGAGGCACACAAAGAAGCAAAGAGAAGGGTAGAGCGTGAGGCTAAGTGTGAGGCAGAGAGGATGCTAGGAGACATATATGAGCAACCATAGGGTAGTGGCAAGGCCCCTGTAGATCCAGAGGTAGCTTTAATGCAATTTATCAATGATATGTTAGCTAGTCAATGAACCATGTCTCAGTCCTTGGCATAGGTGGTTGATAGATTGGATAGAGTGGGCGCCCCAGATACACAAGTCCCGCATGCAACACAGGGGAACTCGGGAGCAGGTAGTAGACCCCAATCACCCACTCGCACATACACCTCTATGAGTAGGATTCCCAGACCCTTGTTTCCCATTTTCTAGAGGGCACCCCCGATAGCATCACCACCACCGATAGCACAGAGGACACCCACTCATGCCGATGACATTGCAGATTATAGGAGAGAGTACACAGCATTGGGTCATGACTTCCATCAGGACATGACCTTATTTGAGTACTATGGACTCAGACTCAGGAACCGCCCTAGAGAGCCACAGAGGGGAGGACCACAACAACAATAGGGGAATAACCTTGATTTCATCCAAAAAGTTGGGAAACTCACCATCCCTTCTTTCGACGGATCATCCAAATACACCGCTAGAGCTTGGGTACAGAAACTAGACACGTATTACAATCTCAACCATATGACCGAGATAGAGGCCATTAGTTTCGCGACCTTACACTTGGAGGGTGAGGGACATGAGTGGTGGTATCATGGACTAGTAACATTGGGTCACAGTCACATCACCTCCTATAGGGATTTTACAGATAGGCTCATGGATAGGTTTGACAGGAAGGATCCCGAGATACACTTCAGGGATCTAGNCTTGGAGGGTGAGGGACATGAGTGGTGGTATCATGGACTAGTAACATTGGGTCACAGTCACATCACCTCCTATAGGGATTTTACAGATAGGCTCATGGATAGGTTTGACAGGAAGGATCCCGAGATACACTTCAGGGATCTAGCCCAGTTGAGACAAATTGGCATAGCAGAGGCATTCATCACAGAGTTTCAGTGGGTAGCCGTGGCAATGAAAGATATATTAGAGCCCAGGTTGATCATGCTATTCACAGAAGGACTCACAAATCATTTGAGAGGATCGGTGAAGGCATACAGGCCTCCCACTTTGCAGGATGCCATCCTTTGCACTCGAGATCTGGAAAAATCAGTGCCAAAGACTAAAAAATTCTCCAAACCATTTGTGCCCCGGAGGGATCGAGACAGGAAGCCATTCCAGAGAGAATGGAAGGGTAAGGAGAAGTTGAATTATGAGACTAGGAGAGATATTATGAGGAAGAAGCTTTGCTTCAGCTGTAGAGATCCTCAGTCCTAGGCCATAGGTGCATGGGCAAGGGAGAGATTCATTATATTGAGGTAGAAGAAGATAGTGTGGATAGTGAGGAGTAGGAGAAGGACAGTGGATCCACTAGTTCAGAGGAGGAGTCATGACCATTAGAGGAGCAACTTCCTCATAGACCACCGACACTGGAAGGATCCCATCCTCCAGTAGTCCCACAACCGCCAGAACAGGCTAACAGGAGAAAACCAACAAAGGGAGGTGTCATAGCGACCCTTTCTGGTGTTCCCAGCTATGATACCCTCCGTATCAGAGGGATTATTCAGGGGAAAGAAGAAATCACCCTGATAGATGGTGGGGCCACCCACAACTTCATCGACGCTTCACTAGTATAGAGACAAGCACTTCAGATAGAGGAGTTTGAGGGGTTTGATGTTGCGGTAGCAGATGGCCACACAGTGGAGTGTCTAGACAAAGTTCCAAACTTAGAGATGAAGTTAGGCAACTACACAATGAGAGACACATTTTATTTGGTTGACCTATCTAACACAGATGTGGTGTTAGGAGTTCAATGGATGATTACCTTGGGAAAAATCACTACCAACTACCAAACCTTGGAAATGGGATTCATAGATTAGGATGGGAAGAAGGTTGTTCTAAGAGGTATGTTGACAGGAGTACCTAGGATAGTTTCAGCCAAGAGGATGGAGAGGATATTTAGACATGGGGAGGTAGAATATGCTGCAAAATTCTTGATCACTACTCAGAAGGATTCAGAAGGTCGACAACAATACCATATAGAGATCAAGAATTTATTGGGATGACATCAGCAGGTCTTTGAGGCAATTCCACCAGGGAGACCACCTGACAGGGGGTTTGAGAACACCATTGAGCTGGAGGAGGGGGCAAAACCTATGATCACCCCCCTCCCCCTATCGTCATCCTAGGAGGTTCAAGGATGCGATAGAGAAGGCAATCAAGGATGCACAGTAATTATATGCCAAAGAGTTCAAGTGTGAGTTCGGTATGACAGAGCTACTTTACTTAGGCCACATCATCAGTGTATAGGGGGTACAGGTGCACCAAGAGAAGATCAGGGCCATTCTGGATTGGCCAACGCCCAAGAACATGACAGAATTGAGGAGCTTCTTTGGGCTGTGCAGCTATTACAGGCGGTTCGTCCAAGGTTTTTCTCATCTTGGAGCACCACTGAAAGATATTACCAAGCATGGGGCCTTCATATGGACTGAGAAATCACAGGAAGCCTTTGATCACATGTAGGAAGTCATGGGCACTTGTCCAGTGTTGGAACTACCGGACTTCACCTTGCCATTTGTACTAGAGTGTGACGCATTCGGTGAAGGGATCAATGCAGTTTTGATGGAGGGAGGACACCCCATTGTATTCAAGAGTCGGAATCTTAGTCAACCTGAGAGGTTGTACTCCATTTAAGACAAGGAAATGTTGGCAATCATGCATGCCTTGACCAAGTTGAGACAATATTTGTTGGGCAGCAAATTCATGGTCAATACCGATCACAACAGTTTGAAGTATCTCCTTGAGCAGAAGGACCTCAGTGAGTGCCAACAAAAATGGGTGATGAAGGTACAGGCATTCAAATTTGACATAGAGTATTTCTAGGGGAAGAAGAACATTGTGGCCGATGCATTATCGAGGAGACCTGCGACATGTTCTTTGATGGATATTTCAGCAGATTGGAAATCCCACTTGTTAGTGGAATATTCCAAGAACAAGTTCACTTGTGAGGTGATGGATGGGTAGATACAGGATGACATGTATAGGGTCATTGGAGATGTCATATTTTACAAGGATAGAGTCTACTTGGTGCTAGATTAAGGGCTTAATAAGAGGATCCTCACCACAGTTCATGATTCACCTCTAGCAGGCCATCAGGGGTTTTTCAAAACCTACACACAGATCAGAGAGAGATTCTCATGGAAGGGCCTCAAACAATATGTTATGAGACACATCAATGAGTGTGTGACTTTCCAGTAGAAAAAGTCAGAGCATGCTCTTCCAGCAGGGCTACTTCAGCCACTCCCCATTCTAGAGAATAAATGGGAGAGTATATATATGGACTTCATCACAGGTCTACCCAAGGTCCAGGGTAAGGACTGTATCTATGTAGCGATTGACAGATTGACTAATTTTTCTCACCTCTACTCCATATCGACAAAGTACATCGCAGTTCAGGTAGCCGAGATTTTCTTCAGGGAGGTCTTCAGACTTCATGGGTTTCTGAAGAACATCGTCAATGACAGGGACAGTTGATTCATAGGGACATTTTGGAGAGAGTTGTTTCGGTTGGTGGGGACAGAGTTGACACCCAACACCAGCTATCACCCTCAGACAGATGGGCAGACCGAGATTGTCAACAAGTGGGTTGAAGGGTATTTGAGGAACTATGTAGGAGGACAGTCGAGAACGTGGGTAAAGTGGTTGCATTTAGGAGAACATTGCTACAACACCACCTTCCACATGTCCATTGGTATGACACCCTTCCTAGCATTGTACAGATATGATGCTCCTACTTTGGTAGACTTGGTCTTCAGGGAGAGCAGAGCTCCCAAGGCCAAGGATTGGATCATAGAGAGTCAAGAGATTCTCAAGTTGTTGAAAGAGAACCTGCAGATGATGCAAAACCAACATAAGATAAGTGCAGACATGCATAGGATAGAGCGCAACTTTGAGGTTGGAGATTTGGTTTTCTTGAGACTCCAACCCTACAGAGAGTCATATCTGAAGAAGAGTGGGGCTGATAAGCTCAATCCTAGATTTTATGGTCCTTACAGGATCATGCGCCAAGTAGGCGAGGTTTCTTACGAGCTAGAGCTTCCAGAGGGGAGCAATATTCATAACATGTTCCATGTGTCTTGTCTCAAAAAGGTAGTGGGACAATTCATTAGCACACCATAGGATCTTCCCCCATTGGATGAGGAGGGACAGTTGGAGTTAGTTCTGGAGGAGGTTTTGGAGTTCCGGGAGAGGAAACTGAGGAGGAGGGTCATCAGAAAGTGTTTGATCATATGGAGAGGGCTTCCACTAGAGGACACTACTTGGGAGAGTGAGCAGGTGTTGCAACACCCTGGACTAGTATTGCTTGAGGACAAGCAATTTTGGGAAGGGAGGACTGTAATGTCCCTTTCCAAATAGGAGCTCTAGAGAGGAGGCTTAATGGTCTAAACCGCCCTGTTAGACTATAGCTAGGGTCAAAGAGGGGTAAACAAGGTTACTAGAGGTCACTCCAATCACAGGTGTTATATTCAGAAAGTGACATTGAGCTAAAAAGGGTTAAAAGAGATTTTAAGTCATTATGAGCTAAAAATAGAAGTCAACAAAGAATTAGGGTTTCAACAATGATTTAGGGTTTTGGAAGTCAACAATCAATTAGGGTTTCAACATGATTTAGGGTTTTGGAAAGCTATAAAGGAAGTGTCAGCAACCTTATTCATCATTATGCAGATTATGACTTGTCATTGAGGAGAAGAGGCACATCTCAGGAGAGATAGTTCAATGTATTCCAGGAGGAAGACACCAGTTGGTTGATTTCGGTGTTGAAAGACACACCCTAGTCACCAGGAAGATCATCCAGGTCTTCCATCATTCTTCATTGATTCCGTAGTGCTCCCATATTCCAGGTATTATCTTTTAGTTTCTTATTTGTATTCCGGATAAGATACTTTTGTCTTTTGATCTAGCCGAGTGTTGTTATTTTATTCAGCTGCAGTTGCTTATTTGTATTTCGGCTAAGATCCTTTGTCTATTGATTTAGTCTAGTATTGTCAGTTTATTCGGCCACATTCGGTCATTTTGTAATCCACAGAGATATCATAATACAAACTTTGTAGTCCTTTGTTGCATTTATTATTTGTATGATCATTTATATGTTGTAAACCTTTGATCCTACACACACATTAGTAGTGTTTCCTAGACTAGCCAAGTCATGAACATTACACCAGTATCTGGTAAGTGGTAGCGAAGTTAGGATTGCTCTTGTAGAGTTGGGGCCACTCGAATGCCTCATGGCCACATGAGTGGAGCACCGTGGTTAAGGTTGTAACTGGAGGTCAACTGAGGCAGTCAATGACACGATTGGTGATTCGTGTCTTATATTTTATGTTGATATGGAATTGTTGCAAGTATGTGGACCACTTTTGATGGAAGTTGTTTTGCAATTTTCCTTGTGTCTGCATGAACTGCAGAGACTTTTGATTAATGTGGATGATTGTCTACTTCTCAAGAATGTAGTGCTTCCATTGTTTGCGGGCTTGTACAATGGAATGCATTTATTTTTCATAGGAAGGGTACTTACAGACAAAATATGATAGTGTCTCACTATGATATGCTACTAGATGATCGTGTTGAGTGAGAACTACACCCACGACATAGTTTGAGGCATTGGTCTCAATATCAAAAGGTTGTTGCAGATCAGGTAAGGAGAGTACTGGAGCTAAGCACATGATATTTTTCATATAATCAAATTCTTGTTTTTGTGACTTCCCCACACGAATGTTTCCTTTCCACCACCCTTGGTCACTTGGATGAGGGCCCATGCAATATGGGAGAATCCCAACATGAACCTGCGATAGAAGTTGGCAATTCCTAAGAAACTTCGAAGCTCAATTAGTGTGGTTGGGGATGGACAATTACGAATGACTTGGATCTTGTTTGGATCCACATGCACACCATGCTCATAAAAAATGTAGCCTAGGTATTGGACCATGTTCATGCCAAAGGAGCATTTTTCCAAGTTAGCATATAGCTTGTGTTGTCGCAAAGTGTGAAGGACATGTTGAATATGCTGCAAGTGTTATGCCCAATTCTTGATAAAGATGATGATATCATCCAAATATACGACCACAAAAAAATTAGTGAAAGGCCTTAGTATATCGTCCATCAATATCTTGAAATATTTTGGAGCATTTTTCAACCAAATGACATGACTAGCCATTCGAAAAGACCTTCTTTGGACTTGAAAGAAGTCTTCCATACATTAGTCTATTCTATTGGGACCTAGTGTTAGCTAGACTTCAGGTCAATCTTACTGAAAAACTTGGCTCCCTTGAGCTGGTCAAGAAGGTTGTCGATTCAGGGATTTGGGTATTGATTCTTGACTGCGATTTTGTTTAGGGCCCTGTAATCAATGCATATTCACCAAGTCCCATATTTCTTCTACACGAGTACAATTGGGCTTCTATAGGGTGAGGATATGGGTTATATGTGCACCTTTTGAAGCAACTATTGGATATGTTTCTTGATTTCCTCATTTTCCATCAGAGAGAGGTGATAGAATATCACATTGGGTAGAGGTGCACTAGGGGTTAGATCGATTGAATTCTTGACCTAACAATGCAGTGATACCTCGATGGAGGAGAACATTTATTTGTATTCTTCCACTATCTTTTCCACCTACTTTTGTTGTGTGGAGAGGCCCTGTGCAGAGGCCATGGATGTGGCTGCGACCTTCTGTTCACTTTGAGAGAAAATCATGAAGACGACAAATTTCCCATTCTGGGAGATGACCTTCCTGCATTTCTTAGAAGAGATCAAAGAAATAGAAGTAGGCAGAGCTACCTCTAGTATCATGTATAATTTTCTACCCAAAGTAATAATAACACTATGAGGTATAGACTCATATATAGCATGTCAAAAAACTGTTGGATGACGCAGAGATCTCTTCCTTGGCAGAGCCACCCGATGCAATAGGGTTGCGGGTGTGGTGTTATTGGCAAGTTCAACTGCTTGACAACCTCTACTGAGATCAGGTTCTTTTGAATTTATCTATCGACAATGAAATGCAGTAGAGAACCCTTCACCCACATCTACAAGTGAAAAAGGTGTTGACCTTCCTTTGGTTCTTCTAGTTCACTTGACTGGACCTTGGTGGTAGTGACAATGGAACTAGGTTTTGCATCAATGATCTGCTTCCCCTTTTTTGGATCTAATTCAAAGTTGGAACTTGCCTCCGACTCTAAGGATTTCAGCTCAACCACCAATTGGAAGTGACTGCTTCGAGCGACATTCATCAATGTTATTCTAGGGACTTTTATGGAATTCACACCACTTCCCAGTGTCTTTCTTTGTCTTCTCATTACCCTTCTTTGTTTGTGGCTTAGACTAGTTGTCTTGAGGGGTTCCATCCTTTATTTTTCCTTTTTTCTGTGGGTTGGGGTTGCCTTTTCTCTGCTTCTGCTGTGAGGAATTTGCAGATCCAAACTTTATCTTTTTCTATTTAAATTTCTACTTGATTTTGATAACACATTGATAAGTCGTGCCCGATGATGAGATGTAAATAAAATCCATTTCTATTTGGATGTATCTATGCAAGAAGTCGTGGTACTTGAGAACCATATTTCATTCAGAGTATTTGATATCCAACTCTGTGCACAAGATATAGAAGATATTTGTGAAATATGGTATTGTCTGGTCCTTTCCTGCCACAGTGTGGTCCATTTTGTATACTACTCATTGTAGCTTCCAACAAGGTAGTATTGTTCCTTAATAGCATCCTTGAAAGGATCACAAGTGGGTGCGACCTAAATTATTGCATATTCCTCAATGGCCTTTTGATCAAAGTAAGTTTCCCACCAATCCTTCACATGGGGGACAACCTTAAGAAGCACAAAGTTAATATTTTATCTATTGTAAAAATTATGGATGGAAAAATACCCTTCTAGTAGATTCAACCATTTATCTACAACATCAACATATATCTGACCTTCAAATAAGGGGATATAAAAATTGACTTATACCTTGAAGGGAGTGGCACCTCCAAAGTGTTTGCTTTATGAAGATGCATCCCTTGTTGGCAGTTGTCAAAGAATCTGTGCAAAGCCATCCATCATTTCCTTCCTTTTTCATGCAAGGTATTCCTCAAGAAGCAATTTAAAAGGATATCCTACTCCATCGTCTCTCTTTTCTTCTGCCATGGGAGATCATCGTGATCAGTGGGGACAATCTTGCAAGGGATCAACCAATTCCAGTCACAACTCCTTGTATTATGACCTTGTTGGGTACATGCAAAGAAACAAATAAAGAGTAGACCGCTATGATACCATTGATCCAGATTTATAAATGGAATGAAATGAAATACTGATTCATAGAAAAGAAACAAACAGAGATATAATAAAACTTGACTTCTATTAATAAAGAGAACTCGCTGAAACTATAAAAATGAATACTAAAACAAACTTACTCGAATGGTGGCAGCTTATCTCTAAGAAGAGATGTGATGGATACACTTATTCACAAGAAGATGAGTATAATGAAGCTCCAAATTCTTTTTTAACATAAAACATAAATGAGAAAACCCTAAACATCCAAAACCCTAACCCTAGGAGATGAAACACCAAAAGGTTTGTAGGCCCCAATGGGGGTAGTTGATACGTCAACTTCTCGAGGGCGTAACTTTTGCATATGATATTCGTTTGGGGTGCTCAATACACCGTTGGAAAGGTATATCCGAGTAGTACATATTTCATTCATCCTAGCAGCTACCTTTGATTACATGTTAGGTGTTGTCGAGCCCAAAAAATGTAGTTTAGAGCCTCAAAATGGCCCCATAAGTTTGGGACCCGAAAAACTATAAAAAAAATGCCACAATGGAAATTGTTCTTTGAGCTAGTGGAATATGTGGGTGGCCACCAATATCCACCTAAATCAGATACCATGTATACTTCAATACAACTCCATTACCCGTGTGTAGCACATTCCTTGTGTCTACACACATTAAAATCAACACATCAAATTGTTTCATAATCATAAATTAAATCATATTATTAATCACATAACATATCACAACTCAATCTAGAACTTATATAATGTTGAAGCTTTCCCAATCCAATGTACACTTGTGGCTTCCCTTTCACACTAGGTAAACCATCAACAACATCTAAAAATATTTGCACCTCAAATATATTCATTTCATGTATCATAACCATATAAAACAATAACATCAATTACATCATATCAAAGTATCTTTATCCATCCATGTTTCACTTAAATAGTTAAATAAAATTTATTCTAAATTACAATGACATCAATTAAATCCAATCATAATCATCAAAGAGTTTTAGTTTTATCATCTAACACAAATCCATAAACTAGATAAAAATGCCCTCAAATAATAAAGTCCAATCTCTCAAACTTGTCAGAACAAACCAGACACTACACTCCTTTTTCGTTAATTATACTGATAACAAATTCTCATGGCTGGCTCCATAATCTATAATAAATGCATATGGAATTCCTATATACTCCTTAAATAACCTATTAAGCATCTTTAAGCATGACACATCAAACTAGGTTTTCATTAAACATTAAATCATTCTACCTTTTTACACAACACATTATGTTTTGTCCTACTGTAGTGGAGATACCCTCTCATGGATTCTATAGATCATGCCCTTTATAATGGGCATGCATTCATCCAAATGGTTATCCATAGCCCAAGTTATAGCTCATTAAATATCACACTACAATTACCATCCATTCACACCCATATCAAACCTCAATAGTTGGATATGATCTTTAGTGATTTATACCACATTGATCACGTGAAACAATTCCATGTTGATATTGAAAAAGTATTTCCCCTTATATTCAAGAAACAAGTCTAGAAAAATCCTCTTTGTTTCTCTCCTACCATGCGTATGTTTTGGCTCCCTATTGTTACATCCATGCTACATCACACCTAGCAGAATACCTTCTAATCACCACATTGTTAATTGGATCCACGTGTTACTAGTACGATCTAACACATGTATGTTGAGTCATCTTGTCATCATGTGGCACCATGCCACATCATATCTCGCCTACCTTGTTACGAGGCTCTAATCAAATACGCCCAACCCCTAGTGGGGTGTTCTTTAAATTTCCTCAACTAAAAAAAAAAAATGGAGTGAATTTTTTTTTATATAGATTATTCCAAAGATGAGTCTAAAGCAAGACCAAACATTCCTTCACTATTACAGATCCAATGACAATGGTTACCTCCTGGGACTACCCACCATTAAAATGGGTAATTCCTTTATTTCCATAATTGTTAATACTTCGAACATAATCTAGTCGATCTCCCTAAATTTACTGCAGTCACCCCAAGTTTATTTGACAAAATATCCACATTATTACTAATTATTATAATTTGAAGACAAATCCATGATTAAACTTTTAATAAAAAAAATTTAATGTGTGTGAGACTATCATTTTCCTTAAACAACTTAAAAGATTAAAATATTTATGTAATTGAAACTACAATAATGTTGGAATCATATGAGATTTAGTAGCCACATGAAGCATGCCTCTTTCAATGCTAGGGATTCTCGGGATTCTCTCGTCTTGTTTCTTTGTTTTTTCTTTCCAAGATCCCAGTGGTTGGAGATCGGGGAGATAGTGTCCATACCAATCACGACTCTCATCGTCTTTTGTCTTCTTTGTTTTATTTTTTCTTTCCAACGTTATTGGGTTTGTTAGTTGTTATTTTCTATAAACATTTGGTCGGATTTAATTAAATTTTATGTACTCACCCCCCAAAAAAAATACTTTAAATTAACATTTTAACACAATGTTGACACTAGTATTTTATCATTCATTAACATATTTGTCACGAATTAATTATTCCTTAGATATTATTTCAAGAAAAGCAATCTATTGAAAAATAATCGATAAAGAGTCCCTTATCTTTTTTATTATTTCTTAAATTTAAAATTTATTTTATTAAAATTAACTAATATAAAGAATCTTTTAAAAATCAAATATTTTTATTATAATTTAATTTTATATTATATTTAATTAAACATTGTTTTTATTGATAGGAAAATTTAAAAAATATTACAATGTTGATACGTATATTTTATCATTTATTGACATTCATCTTTAAAGAATTGTGAAGAAAGATAAAACAAATCCAAAAATGTTTTATAATTTATAATCTCAAATATGTAGAGATTTTGGGTTCATGGAAAGGTGTTGACAACCCAGAATCTTAAAAAAGCAAAATTCTAGTACCTTTGTGATGTTTCCTATGTATGATGGATAATGAAGCATTGAAGAATCTCTTACTGGAATGCAAATATACTAAGAAAGTGTGGAAACTAGCATTTTCAAATCTAGTTCCTCAAGTGATTATTCCTCAAAATTGTAATGAAACATTTCATACATGGAATAAAAAGTACTAAGGAACTTTTGAGAATGAATAACTTTTGAAAAGAGTGTGGATGGTAACCCCAAAATATTTGTGCTATAAAATATGGCCAACCAAGAACACAGTGATATTTCATGATTGATTTCTCTCTCCTTGCAAAGCAACAATGCAAGCGAGAGCATTATTATCATAAACTATATGTGAAAAAGGAATAATAGAGAAAATATGCAATTATTATTATCATAAACTATATGTGAAAAAGAAATAATAGAGAAAAATATGCAAGTGTTGGAAACATAGGAGAGATTATGGCTCAAGGATGTCACCCTAAGGGGAATAAATAAGATTGAAATCCAAATGGGTAGGCTAGGGAAATCAAACTTGTGGGAAAATATAAGGATAGAGGAAGAATTCCAATGCTAGAAGTCATCTAGAAATTATTACACTATTTACTTCGATGGGTTCCTTTACTTGGGGCTTAGGCAAGGAAACCAATAACCAAGTTGAGATTCTATCTATATATCAAGGTTTGGTGATTTTAAAAGAGTTGGAGGTCAAGAAAATTTTGTTGTCATAGGATATTTCACAATAATAATAAGTCGCTTGTTCCACGAGACAAACCCGAAAGACTCCCTCCTAAACATATTTGTCACAACAATGAAAATATTGATTAAGAGTTTTGAATCTATATCATTTCATCATATGTTAAGAAAATATAGTTCCTTATGAGACATATAGGCCATTCATACCATAATTCTAGGGAAAGGAAGCTTAATGAAAAATGAGAAGGCAATGGTCTTATGCCACCTCCCTTAAGAATTTAACCTACCAGTGTAATTTTGAAACACGTTTATGAGCTAAATTCAAGTGGAAACATTGGAGGATATTAAACTCAAATATTTTATTCTCCCACATGGCCTTTGTACCTCTTCCTATCATTGTAATTCAGTGCTCAATTAAAACACATACTCTGATAGGACAACGAGAAGAATGTGGGGTTTATGATTGTTCAAGCCTAATCTCTCTCATTCTGTTTTTGTGTTTTGGATGTTTTTTGTTTGACCAAGGAATAGAGAGAACCACTCTCAAGTTGTATAAACCCTCCTTGTGGCTAGAGATCAGATGAAGCAAGAACCCCTTCAGTGGTTTCAATTTTAAGAACTTGTGAAATTGTAGTGGAAGTCTCAATGATATAGGCTTAATGGAGCCCCATGTCCACTCTCATAGGTTTTCTCTATGTGAAACATCAAAATTGTGTAGAGGTGTTCGAGGTTGTGACAAGCATACAAAGGAGACATGAAAATTCCATGGGTTGTATGTGAGAAAATGGGATAAATGGAAAAAGGATTGGGAGTGAAATCATGAGATTGAGATGCACTCATGGCACCAGTAAATGACAAGAGTTGAGTCTCAATTGAAAATTCTAAAGAGAAAGAAATTGATGTTAGAAATATCAAGAGGAAACACCAATATTAGAATGGAGGAAACAAAAGAGATGTTGAAGGAGTTGTAGGGGAGAATATAAAAAATGGATAAAGGAAAAAGATTGGTAGGGGAAGGAGCTCACTTGAAAAGAAAACCTTCAAACTCGGGAGGATTCTATGGGATCGAGCACATGCCAAAAATAAAAGAAGAGACAATTCAATAAAAACACTCCAAGCCTCAAACTAGTCAGTTGATGCCGAGGCATCCAAGGTCGGACGCAATATTGGAACCCATAATGGGCATGTTCCTTTTTAAAAAAACATGAGTTAATCCATGGTCCATAGGTATGTTATTTTGTTAGGACAATATGTAAGGAAATATTAATGTTGAACGGAATGTAGTAGTCATAGTACTTTCAGGCTAGCCTAGATAACTAGAAGAATGGTTTTTTTTTGGATTATTTCTAAAACAAAAAAACTAGATCTATAATATCTTTTTTATTACTATGTTGGATGGTATGGTTGTAACTTTATTTTAATACAAATATAATCATGTTTTGAGTGTGTGTGTTTTCACAGTTAGTCATAATTGTTGTAACACGTTATAGATATAAATTGTGTAGGAAGTTTTGAAACGTTTCACTCTCTTGCAATGGATTTTTTTGCAAATGACCATAGTTGAGAAATCTCTTCTCAGAGATACGATGGAACCATTCTAGAAAGTTTCTGTTGCTTTGCATATTGTAGTTTTTTCACTATTTCTTTCATTAATAGAGTTTGGATTCAACTAAGTACTATTCTTTTTTCAATATTGTTATGTTATTTCCCTATTATTTCTTTCATTATTTTTCTCTCAACATAATTTGGATCAGAGAGGCATGACTTTGAATGTATGGATAAATATAATAAGGTATCTCACTTTAGATAATCCCTAATAGAGAAATTAGTTTATTTGTTACTACAAATACTAGAAGGGAAAACACAAACATAAGTGGATATGACTCCCACATAAATATAGTTTTCATAGAGCCAAGTAAATGAACAAAATAAATGCTTCATTAACTGGAGATACTAAAATAAGAGAAAGGGATAAGAAACTTTGAAATTCAACTTAATTCATTGATAACAAGTGGTAGAGGTTTAACAAAAGAATCACACTTTTATTTGTAATGAATTATTCAAACCCAGGGAAGAAAACAAGTCCATGGTAGAGTGAAACATTTAGATAACCCTTAACGAAAACTACAATTGTAGCATATCACATCTAGATCTGACATACATGAAAGGAAAATTAAAGTGGAATATTCAAAAAGTATAACAACATTATCCATAATATTTTGTCAGATAATTAGTACATAGTGGATCAAATATTGGGATCCAATAAATCTTTTTTCATTTTCATTCTCTATTTGATTAGAGAATGTATTGTTGGATTACTAAGAGGGGGGGGTGAATCAGTAATAGAGCAATCTAATCATTTTTAACCATATAATGAAAGTGTTATATCAATGTACCATTATCATCCAATATTTGCAAAGTAAATAAAAAATGAATAAATGAACAATCATACACATACACAGTACACCGGTGTTTTTACGTGGAAACCCAAAGCAGGAGAAAACCATAGAATGTTTTTTCTTATATGTCTTGAATAATTGCATTCATTGGAAGCACCAACTTCCTTTGTTTAATAGCTGCAACTGGAAGGAGGCTCCAACCCACTAGTTTCTCAGGCTACAACCTGAGGGAAGCTCCAACTCCCAAATTCTTTGGCTACAACTAGAAGGAGGCTACAACCCCCTATGATCCCCGGCTACAAATGGAAGGTGGCTACAACCACCTGTCCTTCCCCCCTCCAAATGCCCCGACGTATAAGTAAAATTATGGAACCATTGTCACACTATCACTATGAGATGTACTATTGTAAACCTGTACCAATCAACCTGCACAAAACAACCTGTACCAATAACTTGAACCATGCATCAACCATGAATCAACCTGTACCTCAACCTGTTATCAACATGTACCATAAATAAGTGCATCAAACATGCACCAACCTGTACCTCAACTTGTACCATGAACAAGTGCATCAATCATGCACCAAAACTGTACAAATAACCTGTCACAACAACCTTTCCAAACAACATGTCTCATCAATATTATCAACCAAAGAAGATCTACTCACTAAGATAAATCACCAAGAAAACTCTCAAATATGTGCATCAACAAACCATAACAAAACAACTCATAATCATCACCAAGATCAATATGTGGTTCTAATAATATTCCAATACAAGTATGCTACATCATCCATAAACCATGTGTCAACAATACTACTAACAAGTGCCTCCAACCATGTACCAAGTATGTACCGATCATGTATCAACTACTCATCAACTATGACTCATCAATATGTACCAACATCATCAACTATACACCTCATGTATGTGCCAACTCATCAACTACTTGTCTCAACCACGTACCCAACATATACCTCAACCAAAATCCTTCATCAATTTCATCATCCAAATATGATTCGTAACTCTGTAATAGACCTGGTGTATATGATCACATACCTACAAACCTTCCTTAACTTTAAAAACAAGAGACTCTCATTTTCATCCAACTTTACTTTAGTCTAACATGACTAGTTTTGGATGAGTCAACAACCCTAACTTGAAATAATCATAACTATGTACCTGTAATGAATAAAGATCTAAAAATAGTGAACAATGTTCTTCAATGTGTTTTATGAAATTCCTCCAGGTTTCACTACTTGGAACCTCTCAGAAAAGGAGTTATAGCAAAAATGTCATACCTTGTTGAATTCTGGCTTATTCTAGAGAGGGAACTTATAGAGTGTGCCCCACATGGAATATTTGTTGTATGAATCTGAAAAGTTTACACATAATACTACTGACTGTACTCTAACCAAAAATTTTGTTCTTACTTAATTTGTATATGTTATGAATAAGTTATGACATTTTTACCCAAAACACTTGTTTTAGACTAGTTCCAGGACTAGACACAAACCCCATTTTCCACGGAGTGTAACTTCAAAAATACAACGACCCACAAGCTTAAATTCGTACCACATCTACTTGCATATGTTTTCTCAATGTCCTATCAATTTCATGATCTGAATCATTCTAGAAAGAAAGTTATTGTGAAAATGGTGAGATGCCCTCTAAATAACATACCTTAGAAAGCATCATCAAAAGAATTTATCCTCCCTTGAATTCCGACCTTCTTTACTTCACCCTCTCTCAGAAATTAGGCTTTTATATCCTTTTTTTACCTCAGTCACCTGTAGATATTCAATATTATCAAGTGTGATTTTAAAATGAGAGAGTCTTGCCTCTTATTTATACTTTCATGTAGTTTCCTCAAGGGGTTACAGTTTAACCATCTTAACCCACTTTCTTTATTTTAGGGTTAATCAACTTCTAACCACTTGTCCAATTAGTAATTTATCCATTAACTTTATTATTTAAATAATTCATTTTGTATCCAATTTGACTTATAGTACACTCATCACTTCACTTTAGCTCAATGGGTTACCTTCTTACCATCTTAAACCACTTTCCTTATTTTAGGGCTAACCTACTTATAACCACTTGTCAACTTAGTAATTTCTCATGAAATTTATTATTTAAATAATTTATTTCGTATTCAATTTGACTTATATTACACTCATCACTTCACTTTATTATTTACCTTCTAAAATCTCTTAAACCACTTTGACTAGTTTGACCTTTTGGGGCTTCTAGATGACTCATGAGGGTTCTCCAACTTCACATGGCCATAACTCTCTAACCGTGAGGAGTTATGTGACATTCCATATACCACTGGAAAGGGAATGAAATGTACTATCCATATAAAATAGTCTTGACTTCAAATATATCAAAATTCATACCATTATTCATCAAACAAACTTGGGTCCATTACCCAAACCTGGGTTCTCCAACTTCTCATGGCCATAACTCTCTAACCGTGAGGAGTTATGTGACGTTCCACATACCATTAGAAATGGAATGACATGTAATATCCATATAGAATAGTATTACCTTAAAATATATTAAAACTCATACCATTATACATGAAACAACCTTGGTTCCATTACCCAAACCTTTGTGCTACCGGAATTCGCTACCGGACTTTCTCCAAGGGTTGAAATCAATCTACAATATCACTCTCCAATGGTTGAAATCAATGACAACCAAAAATCCATACCAACTATCCATCAACCTAAGCCAACTGTGTGACAATCTCCCCCTCTGGCATTGATGGAAACACCAACATTGATGGAAACACTTAGTCATGATAACATTCATACTTATACTCATCATCAATGTTTTTGTCTCTCCCCCTTTGACATCAATGGAAAATGGTATCTCCCTTTGGGGCTACTCCCCCTATCTACGTGCCTTTGACTTTTCTTTATGTTTATAAGCCTCTGACCCTTCATATGAATAATATCTCCCCCTTTGACAAAAGGGTATCACTTTTAAGTCATATCGTTCATTCATCCCTTTTGAAAATCGCTCGCCTTGGAAACATGCCTCTATGCTCTCTCTCCAAGCATTTACCTTTGCACTTGATAAATCTCTTCCCCTTTGTCCTATTTATGGTGCTTCCTCATGTACATCTAAGACATTTAAGATAAGCATTCAAAGACATTCATTTTGGAGTAGAAATTGTTGGACACAACTACCACACTTAGAGGGGGGATGAGTGAGTGTGGGGCTCTTTTTCCCAAAACTTCCCTCTTACATAAAACACCTTAGTTAATATTCAATATTTACTCATTACCCATTGCTTTCATTTATAACCAGTTAGATGTGAACATATATCAACAACATATATCAACATCAAGTCATCACTACAAGGAACACAAAGAACACAAGATGTATGTATAATTTTTCTTTTTATTATGGACAACAATCTGGGGGTTTATCAACAACAATTGAATAGAGTAAAACTCTACAAGAGCACCATCTCTATAATGCAAGACTAATATTACACTCTCAACACCAATTGAGATGATGCAAAAATCCTCAACAGATATCAATCTGTCAACAGGTACGCGACCTGCCAGTAGTGCAACCACCGTGTGCATGCACCCTGGCTCACTATAGCCCGCGTATGCATGCAGTCAGTGTATAAAACAACCTGTGTATACCTTCTGAGCTGTTAGGATTTGTCCTTCAAGATCAACTCATATTCTCTGCAATCAATACATCATTCTCTTCTGTCTTTGACTATCCAATCTGACCACCAGCTAGTCACAACACATCCAAGCTCTCCAATAGCTTGCTCATGCTCCACAAAAAATTAATATGAATGCTATCTCAATCATGTATAAACAACTAGTATACCATAGCAATCATGTCACCACTGAATCATAAGAGTTTTGATCACTCCATCAACTAAATCATCCAAACTGAACCATATCATAGAATCCATACCAATAATTCCCTAAGCATTCACAACACATCAAACAATAGTATCCATCAAGACAATAATGTAACCATACCAGTGTCTCAGTGATAGATCCGAGCCCATAGAATGCAGATCTGGAACCTGCCTCATCATCCAAGAGCTTGGCACCAGCTCAAACACAAATATCCATGATTTTATCCACTATACGCTCCATGTACATAGTCATCCCATGTATACCTTCAATGCATACACACCTTATACACAGACAACCCGCGTATAGCTTAGAAACTAGGGTTTCTAAAGCTCCGAGAATTTTTCCGTCAAGATCTCCGACATTGCCGAAACTTTGATGCATCCATGAGATCCTCCTCTTGCTCTCTTCCTTAGAGTAGATCTTCAATCATGCTCAAGATATCCACACCAATAAGATGCTCTCACAAGAAGATCTCCATCAATACTCCAAAATATATTCACAAGAAGCTCTCCATTGATCCACAAAATGATGATTTACAAGAGACCATAGCTATATTATTTATACTTTCATCCTTTAGGTCACTTAACCCATTTTTAGATTACTTTACCCATTTCTAAGTCACTCAACCTATTTTCCTTATTTTAGGGTTAACTACTTTCTATAAATAGAAAGTTCTCCAATATTTATCATTTATATATTCCTTCTTGATTTTGTCACCTTATTTTATCATTTAAATAATCTTTCTTGATTTTTTCACTTTTCTTTATTATTTAAATAATGATTTCTTCTTTTAGGTCACTTTGACTTCTTTGACCTTGGGGGCTTCAAGCCTTCATATGGGGTTCCTTCAACTTCGTAGAGCCATAACTCTCAATCTGTGAGGAGTTATGTGATATTCCACATACCACCAAAAATGGCATGACAAGCACTATCCATCTAGGATAGTTTAACCAACAACTTCATTGATATTCATCACATTATTTCATATACAAGCATGGGTCCTCCAACCATTCTTCTAGGATAACTCAATCCGCAAAGCATCTTCCCATGAGGGCTTTCACCATAAGGGGACCACTTTTGAGTTCATCCATTTTTGCACCTTATCAATCATGATAAGACAATAATGATTCATCTTTGCATCAATTCACCATTGCATCATATACATCAACTATGCACAACTCATTGATCCATCTTCATCGATTGGCTTCCACTTGACATCTATCATTCTCATCAAGGAAAATTCATCATATACAATGAAAAATCAACAACCAATCAAGCATATCCATCAATCCATCACTTGACATCAATTAATGACATCAATCAATCACTTGACATCAATCAATTACATCAATCAATCAAACCATTAGCATCAATGACAACATGATCCAACATAAATTACTCCTAGTCTCTGGTGAAGATACTCAAGGGCTTCCCGTGGAAGCGGTTTTGTAAAGATGTATGCCACTTGTTCTTTTGTTCCCACATATTCAACTATGATTTTCTTGTCTACAACCTATTCTCGTAGAAAGCGATACTTGATTGGAATGTGCTTCATCTTGGAGTGCATCACTAGGTTTTTTGAGATACTGATGGCGCTTGTATTATCACAATAGATTGGAATTGGCTCATCATACTCAACATGTATATCTGTCAAAGTTTGTTTCATCCATAGAACTTGTGTACATCATATTGTTGTTGCAATATACTCTGCTTCATCTGTAGATAAGGGTATTGATGATTGTTTCTTGCTTATCCAAGATACTAAACACTCACCCAAGTAGAATTTTTCTCCACTGGTGCTTCGTCAGTCATCAATGAAACCTGCCCAATTTACATCTATGTAGGCAATAAGTGATAGATCATTTCCTTTTGTATACCATAATCCAAACTCTTCTATTCCTTTGATATATCTGAAAATACTCTTCACTGCTAATACATGTGATTCCTTTGGAGCTGCTTGAAATTGTGCCACCTGTCCAACTACCTGCATTACATCTGGTCTAGATGCTATCACATATAGTAAGCTACAAATAATTGACCTGTATTTCCTTCGGTCTATAGACTTTGAATAATAATCTTTGCTCAACTTGCAACTGGTTGCATAGGAGTGGTAACTGGTTTGCAATCTTCCATTCCGAACCTATTTAGCATTTCTCTGATATACTTAGTTTGAGAAATAAAAATTCCTTGGTTTCTTTGACATATCTGAAGACCCAAAAAAAAGGATAGTTCTCCAAGTAATGAAATTTCTAATTCATTATGCATATCCTTTGCAAATTTCTGGCTTAACCTGTCATTAGTACTTCCAAAACAATATCATCAACATAAATTTCAATTAATAAAATATTACCTTGAGTTACCTTGATGTAGAGTTTGTTGTCTACGCTTCCTTTCCATAGTTCGTAGGGATTTTTTTCATTGTTGTTTTTTAGAATTACTTTGTTTTGAATGTGAATAGATGTATGCATTGCATGTGTCCAAAAAATATCTATCAATTTGTAATCCATTAGTATTGTTCGAGCCATTTCCCATGTAATTATCATCCATTATGATATTGTTCCTTTGTCTCTGAAACACTATTTGAACCAATCTATGAATCCATCCTCGTGTCCACTATCATATATCTATCCAAACCTACTAAGTGTTCTTGCAAATCCATCTTTGTCTATACTTTCCAAGACTCTACTTGCACAACTGTCCATAATGCTAACCCATTTATCATTATACTATCATGAAGTCTTGATTAATCTATCAAACTGTATTTTTTCTAACTGATTTCTCTGAATCTGTCTTCTCAAACTCTACAAGCTACTTGAAGGATGTTTCTTTGGTCTGTCACAACTATCGCATAGACTCCCCCTGTCTAATACTCATATTACTTCGGAGTCTCTAAGTTATATGGCTTAGAAAAATTCCCGCTCTGATGTGTATTCATCATCATCTTCATTGGTAGATTCATTATCTCTCCGAGATTTGAATTCTTTCTTTTTGTCTTTGGATTCATCTTTCACTACAATGCCTGAAAGTACAATCTCTTGAACCTATTCCTTATTTCACCTGTCCTTCCTTTCTTTCAGTTATTTTCCAAACCTTTGTGTATCTAACATCTTTCTTTTTCTCTGTAGAATCTTCTTCATCTCATTTTATTTCCAATCTTGTGTTCTTTGGTACCTGGTCTTTGTTCACCTGTTCTTCATGTTTTCTTATCCATACTTTCTCATATATGATATCAATATTCTCTTTCATGGAAGTATCGATCATGCTTCTACAATCACTGACTATGTGTCCATAGTTATGACATTTGTAACACTCAATGTTACGTGTGACCACATAGGTACTTCTTGATTGAAGATTTCTTTTATAATCCCTGCAATCTGCAACCTTATGTCCAAAGTTAGTACAATAAAAACAATAACCATAAAATAAATTTTCATACCCAGGAGTGAATGATCTTCTTTGTGGCGTAGTCCTTCTAAATTTTTTCCTTGACTGATCATGATCATGATTGAATATTTTTTGTGGCTTGAACATGGATGGTCTTCTTGAAGATGTATCTTCAATAGTTTTCTTAGATTCTGGTTTACCATGATTCCTTCCTTTCAGTACTTCTGCATAACTCTTTCTATTTTCTTCATTCTTCTTTTCTAGCAACCTAGAGTGCTTCTCTTCATTCTCTATAACTGATGTGGATGTTTATGTCTCTTCAATGTTCCTGTTGAGCTTAACGATTTTACTTATCAATGTGACAACTTCTTCTTCAATATTCTCAATGTCTTCTTCTTTCTTCATTATCTGAGACTTCATGGCTTCTTCTGTTATTTTCGCTTCTTCAAGATGAATTTTTAATGTAAGTGTTTATTCTTCAAGTCCTTTCTCTTCTTGACCAAACTCTGCCTCAAGCTAGTTTATATCGTTAGTTATTTCCTTAAGATGACCTTCCAATATATTCTCTCTCATTTACGCTTCTTCCTTCTGTGCTGCTATGTTGGCTTCCAAACACTTCTTTTGATATTCAATATTTTCTTTGATCTTTCTGGCTTCTTCTAGTTGACTTCTTAAGTTCTCTATGACCTGTTGGGCTTCTTAAAAAATGTGAACACTTTCCTTTTATTTCATCAATTCTTTCTTGAGTGACTTGTTTTCTTCTCTTATTTCATCTAAAGCACTAATCAATTCTGCCTCATGATTGTCTTCTTTTTTAATTTGCTTTTTTGTCTCATTTCTTTCATGGCATTCTATTTCAATATGTCCATGTTTTTCATAATTAGAGAAAAAAAACATACCTCTGGTGATTATATATTCTTCATCTTCTCAATATGTTTGACATTGTGAACATAATTCTTCTTGATTTGTATCTGCCTCTTCTTTGACATTTTCTGAATCTGTGATGGGTGAAGAATATATTTCATGCAACTTATCCCAAAGTTCTTTTGCTGATGAACATTTACCAACCTTTTCTCTTACTGGATTGGGTAATCCTTCCCAGATGAAATCCATTGCTATTTTTTTATTCTTCTTCAATTCCTTCTTGGTTGTAGTTTTTTCCCTTTTTGAACTATCATATCCTGTAACAACTGATAGCCAAAGATAATGTCCCCGTTCCTATAAAAATACTTTCATCCTTATGCTCCACATATCATACTTAAAACCATTCTGACCATTAAACATTGGTACTCCATTCTCAGAATAATCCATGATCTCCTTCCAGTGGTTAAACTGTTTCCTGAAGGAACCGCCTCTGATACCAATTGTTGGATTACTCAGAGGGGAGGTGAATCAGTAATAGAGAAATCTAATCCGTTTTAACCATACAATGTAAGTGTTATATCAATGTATCATTACCATCCAATATTTGTAGAGTAAATAAACAATGAAAAAATAAAAAATCATACACATACACAGTACACCATTTTTTTTACGTGGAAACCCAAAGCGAGAGAAAACTATAGAATTTTTTTTCTTATATGTCTTGAAGAATTACATTCATTGGAAGCACCAACTTGCTTTGTTTTCCAACTGCAACTGGAATGAGGCTCCAACCCCCTATTTTTTTAGGCTACAACCTAAGGGAATCTCCAACTCCCCAATTCTATGACTACAACCAGAAGGAGGCTACAATCCCCTATGATCTCTGCCTACAATCGGAAGGTGGCTACAACCACATGTGCTTTCCCCATCCAACTGCCCTGATGTATAAGCAAAATTATGGAATCACTGTCACACTATCACTATGACATATACTACTGTAAACCTGTACCAATGAACCTGCACCAAACAACCTATACCAATAACCTAAACCATGCATCAACCTGTACCTCAACCTATTATCAACATGTACCATAAATAAGTGCATCGACCATGCACCAACCTGTACCTCAACCTGTACCATGAACAAGTGCATCAACCATGCACCAAACATGTACAAATAACCTATCACAATAACATGTCCAAACAACCTATCACAACAACCTATCTCATCAATCTTATCAACCAAATCAGATCTACTCAACAATATCAATCACCAAAACAACTCTCAAAGATGTGCATCAACCAACCATAACACAACAACTCATAATCATCACCAAGATCAATATGTGATTCTAATAATATACCAATACATGTATGCTACATCATCCATAAACCATCTGTCAACAATACTACTAACAAGTGCCTCCAACTATGTACCAAGTATGTACAAATCATGTATCAACTACTCATCAACTATGACTCATCAATATGTACCAACATCATCAACTATACACCTCATGTATGTGGCAACTCATCAACTACTTGTCTCAACCATGTACCCAACATGTACTTCAACCAAAATCCCTCATCAATTTCATCATCTAAATATGATTTGTAACTTTGTAATAGACCTGGTGTATATGATCACATACCTGCAAACCTTCCTTAACTTTAACAACAATAGACTATCATTTTCATCAAACTTTACTTTAGTCTCACATGACTAGTTTTGGATTAGTCAACAACCCTAACTTGAAATAATCATAGCTATGTACTTGTAATGAATAAAGATCTAAAAATAGTACAAAATTTTCTTCAGTGTGTTTTATGAAATTCCTCTAGGTGTCACTACTTGGAACCTCTCATAAAAGGAGTTATAGAAAAATGACATACCTTGTTGAATTTTGGCTTATTCTATAGAGCGAACTTGTAGAGCGTTCCCCACACATAATTTGTGTTGTATGGATATGAAAATTTAACAAAGAATACTATTGACTGTAATTTAACCAACACATTTGGTCTTACTTAATTTGGATCTATTATGAAGAAGTTATGACGTTTTTACTCGAAACACCTGTTTTAGACTAGTTTTGGGACAAGCCACAAACCCTATTTTCCAAGGAGTGTAAATACAAAAATACAACGACCCACAAGATGAAATTCGTACCACAACTACTTGGATATGTTTTCTCAATGTCCTATCAATTTCACAATTTGAATCATTCTAACAATTTTTTTATTGTGAAAATGGTGACATGACCTGTAAATAACATACCTTAGAAAGCATCATCAAAAGAATTTATCCTCTATTTAATTTCAACCTTCTTTACTTCACCTTCTCTCTGTAATTCGTCTTAGATATCCTTTGGTTACCTCAGTCACCTGTATATATTCAATATGCTCAAGTGTGATTTTAAAATGAGAGAGTCTTGCCTCTTATTTATACTTTCATGTAGCTTCCTCAAGGGGCTACCTTTTAACTATCTTAACCCACTTTCCTTATTTTAGGGTTAACCAACTTCTAACCACTTGTCCAATTAGTAATTTATCAATTAAATTTATTATTTAAATAATTTATTTTGTATCCATTTTGACTTATAGTAAACTCATACCTTCACTTTACCTCAAGGGGTTACCTTCTAACCATCTTAAACCACTTTCCTTATTTTAGGGCTAACCCACTTCTAACCACTTGTCAACTTAGTAATTTCTCCATTAACTTTATTATTTAAATAATTTATTTTGTATTCAATTTGAATTATAGTACACTCATCACTTCACTTTATTATTTACCTTCTAAAATCTCTTAAACCACTTTGACTACTTTGACCTTTTGGGGCGTCTAGATGACTCATAAGGATTCTCCAACTTCACATGGCCATAACTCTCTAACCGTGAGGATTTATGTGACGTGCCACATACCAATGACAATGAATTTAAATTTACTATCCATATATAATATTTGTGACTTCAAATATATCAAAACCCATACCATTATCCATAAAACAAACTTGTGTCCATTGCCCAAACCTGGGTTCTCCAACTTCTCATGGCCATAACTCTCTAACCGTGAGGAGTTATGTGACGTTCCACATACCACTAGAAATGGAATGACATGTAATATACATATATAATAGTATTACCTTAAACTATATTAAAAATCATACCATTATACATGAAACAAACTTGGGTCCATTACCCAAACCTTTGTGCTACCAAAATTCACTACCAGACTTTCTCCAAGGGTTGAAATCAATCACTAAGGGTTGATATAAATCTACAATATCACTCTCCAATGGTTGAAATCAATGAAAACCAAAAATCCATCAACCTAATCCAACTGTATGACATGTACAAAGTAATCATGTATGACCATGTCAAAAATATCCATTCACATTACAACAATGTAACTTATAATATATAATTTATGATAAAGTCATAGATGGTCATTATTCAATTCAAACCCTATTTTCTCATCGACCACAACATGATACATTGATCTAAGATCCCATTAATACAATGAATTTTGATCTTCATTGCTAAACCATTTAGTTTTAAAAAGAAAATTTAAACTCCCTTGAAACCAATTCCTTTCATTATTGCTAGCTATACCTTTGAATCTCCCATTTTGGTTAATTATAGTAACTGTGCATTCTCATGGGTGGCTCCATAATATGTAATAAATACATACAAAAATCCTATGTACTCTTTAAACAACCTATTGATCAACATTGAGCAAGACACATCAAACTAGATTTTCATTAAACATTAAATAGTTCTACTTTTGGGCACATGACACACTATGATTTTTCCTACTATCATGGAGACACCCTCCAATGTGTTGTGTTTCTCATTCCCTTTCTAATGAGCCTTAATTCATCCAAAATGGTCATCCACAAACCAATTTATATCTTATTAAATATCACGCTAAAAGTACCATCGATTCACACCCATGTCAAATCTCAACCATTGGATATTCTCTCAAATGATTTATATAACATTGATCATGTGAAACAACACCTTGGTGACTATATTGGAAAATTATTTCCTATTGTATTAAAGCAATAAGTTTGGTGTTAGATAAAGATTTGCCTCACCCTATGCAATCTTGTAGAGAGGGCCTTATTCCATTTCCCTATGCAGGCTTATCTTCCCTGTTGACAAAATCCAGAGACAAAAATACAATTTTTTCCACTTGTACACATCTTGCACCTTATACAGAAAGCGTATATGTAGGCTTCTCCACTATAGTCCATGTACATCGAGATTTGTGCCAAAAAATCAAAATTAAATGTCAGGTTTCCATGTCATGATAGGATATCTCTGATCCTTGGCCTTCCATATACTGACTCAAACCTTCAGTTGCATTTTGAAGGCTATAAAGAGGCCAATTTCGAGTTATGGAAAAGGAGGGAATTCAGCTTTGAGAGCAAAGTTACTCTGGAGAAATTATCACTTCATATTGAGTCTGCATTCCTTTTTCCTTTAAGTTTGAACATAGTGTTCAGCCCCAAGCTCTTCCCTTATTAATGGAGATCCTCATTGTCTCCCTTCTATGAGCTTTCCTTTAGTGGAGGATTGAAGTGGTGGAGGCCTAGTTGGAAGGAACTTGGTTTCTTGGTTCCAAACCATGTCGACAAGGAAGTCTATAATATTTTCACTTATGCTAATCATTTATTAATAAAAATACTCTCTTCTCGTCCAATTGATATCTTGTAAATATATGAGTTATTATCCATGGGCATGTTTGTTTTGTATTCTAATGGATTATGCTATCTAATGTGCTAACCTTTTATATTATCATATATGCCTTCTCTGCTTGTTTGTTGAGAACTTTTTGGGGGCATAAAACTTTGGGTCAAAGTGCTCAATGGTGGACATCATCAAACATTTGGACAAGGTAGGTCCCTTTATTATCTCGCTCACACATTGGTTTATATAGCATAATTTTGGGATAGAGTTGATTTCTGTAGTCACATCCTTCTGTTGTGGTTTACCCTTGTCTCTCTCCTCCTATGCATATGTTTTGGCTCCTTGTTGTTACGTCCATGCTACATATGTAATGTCCCCAATTATAGTAAGCTAGGATAATGTGTTTCAATATGATTATTTTAATCAAATAGTTTGCAAACAATGTTTTGAGTTGGTTGATTACTTATGACAAGCAATTTGTATATAAAATTATAGTATACATCTTATCAAAACACATTGGAAGTACAACAAATGGAAGATATGATCATCGCATTTTATTATGGATCAAATCTTCAAAACTCACAACAACACAAATCTATGTTGGTTGTAACAACAGTTGGACCAAACACTAACCTCACATATCTCTATTGGATGCAACAACAGTTTCACAATCAGTATCACACACAAATAAAAACAAAACCTGGAATGTCATCATGATCATCCTGAATCCACTGCAAAATATCCACTCCTGTAACCCTCATCGTACAAATCCAAATGACCATTGCAAAACCCCAATCATAGAGGTGTTCACAGGACAAAGCCAGTTGTTTAACAGGGCCTCACATGACACCCTTTACTTGACCCATGGGGATGCCTTCAACCCTGATTTCTCCAAACTCTCCTAAGACATGTAAATGTCTAGGCTCGACCTCATTCAAAAATTTCGTAAACCTTCTGTGTACTTCGATATCCCTCCAACTATAAGAAAAAATCCCAAGTGAAGCACCAAAGGTATTCATGTATGGACTCCTTTCTTTTATGGCTATGGTAGGTATTGCACCACCTAAACTAGATTGCAGTAGTGGAAGGGTTTTTTTAAACCACAAAGAAACAATGGCTCCAAGAGAACCAATCAAGATTTCAACAAATCATAATTCCAAAGAGAAGGGTTACCCCTTTATTTATCCTTCCTCCGGGCCTTCTCAATATTTCCCTTTTTGACCAAATCAAACCCTCACTTTATTTTCTCTCCAATTTCATTTAAATATAATTATTTATTTTATTTCATGTCACTTTAGGATTTGTCATTCTTTTAACCTAGTGACACCAAATAAACTTCCTTGACTCCATTTTTTCCTTTTTGACTTATAGTACGCTCATCACTTCACTTTATTATTTAACTTCTAAAATATATTAAAACACTTTGACTACTTTGACCTTTTGGGGCGTCTAGATGACTCATGAGGATTCTCCAACTTCACATGGTCATAACTCTCTAACCGTGAGGAATTATGTGACATTCCACATACCAATGGAAATGAAATGAAATTTACTATCCATATATAATATTTGTGACTTCAAATATATCAAAACCCATACCGATATCCATAAAACAAACTTGTGTCCATTACCCAAACCTGGGTTCTTCAACTTCTCATGGCCATAAATCTCTAACCATGAGCAGTTATGTGACGTTTCATATACCACCAGAAATGGAATGATATGTAATATACATATAGAATAGTATTAGATTAAAATATATTAAAAATCATACCATTATACATGAAACAAACTTGGGTCCATTACTCAAACCTTTCTTCACTAGAATTCACTACCAGACTTTCTCCAAGGGTTGAAATCAATCACTAAGGGTTGATATAAATCTACAATATCACTCTCCAATGGTTGAAATCAATGAAAACCAACAATCCATACCAACTATCCATCAACCTAAGACAATTGTATTACATGTACAAAGTAATCATGTATGACCATGTCAAAAATATCCATTCACATTACAACAATGCAACTTATAATATATAATTTATGATAAAGTTATAGATGGTCATTATTCAATTCAAACCCTATTTTCTCATCAACCACAACATGATACATTGATCTAATATCCCATTAATACAATGAATTTTGATCTTCATTGCTAAACCATTTAGTTTTAAGAAGAAAATTTCCACTTCCTTGAAACCAATTCCTTTCATTATTGCTAGCTATACCTTTGATTCTCCCATTTTGGTTAATTATAGTAACCATGCATTCTCGTGGGTGGCTCCATAATTTGTAATAAATGCATATGACATTCCTATGTATTCTTTAAACAACCTATTAAGCAACATTGAGCAAGACACATCAAACTAGATTTTCATTAAACATTAAATATTTCTACTTTTGGGCACATGACACACTATGATTTTTCCTACTATTATGGATACACCCTCCAACGTGTTGTGTTTCTCATTCCTTTTACAATGAGCCTTAATTCATCCAAAATGGTCTTCCACAGCCCAAGTTATAGCTCATTAAATATCACGCTAAAAGTACCATCGATTCACACCCATGTCAAATCTCAACCATTGGATATTCTCTCGAATGATTTATACAACATTGATCATGTGAAACAACACCTTGGTGACTATATTGGAAAATTATTTCCTATTGTATTCAAGAAATAAGTTTGGTGTTAGAGAAAGATTTGTCTCACCCTATGCAATCTTGCAGAGAGGGCCTTATTCCATTTCCCTATGTAGACTTATCTTC
Organism: Picea sitchensis; assembly: GCA_010110895.2. Taxonomy (NCBI): domain Eukaryota; kingdom Viridiplantae; phylum Streptophyta; class Pinopsida; order Pinales; family Pinaceae; genus Picea; species Picea sitchensis. The sequence goes on along the minus strand of SNQJ01S0003144.1, from coordinate 27,517 downwards.
CCTGTTGACAAAATCCAGAGACAAAAATACAATTTTTTCCACTTGTACGCATCTTGAACCTTATACATAAAGTGTATATGCAGGCTGCTCCACTATAGCCTGCGTAGATCGATATTTGTGCCAGAAAATCAGAATTAAATGTCAGGTTTCCATGTCACGATAGGATATATCTGATCCTTGGCCTTCCATATACTGACTCGGACCTTCAGTTGCATTTTGAAGGCTATAAAGAGGCCAATTCTGAATTATGGAAAAGGAGGGAATTCAACTTTGAGAGCAAAGTTACTCTGGAGAAATTATCACTTCATATTGAGTCTGCATCCCTTTGTCCTTTAATTCTGAACATAGTGTTCAACCCCAAGCTCTTCCCTTATTGATGGATATTATCATTGTCTCCCTTCTATGAGCTTGCCTTTGGTGGAGGATTGAAGTGGTGGAGGCCTAGCTGGAAGGAACTTGGTTTCTTGGTTCCAAACCATGCCGACATGGAAGTCTATAATATTTTCACTTATGTTGATCATTTATTAATAGAAATACTCTCTTCCCATCCAATTGATATCTTGCAAATATATGAGTTATTATCCATGGGCATGTTTGTTTTGTATATTAATGGATTATGCTATCTAATGTGCTAACCTTTTATATTATCACTATATGCTTTCTCTGCTTGTTTGTTGAGAACTTGTTGCAGGCATAAAGCTTTCGGTCAAAGTGCTCAATGATGGACATCATCAAACATCTGGACAAGGTAGGTCCCTTTCTTATCTCGCTCACACACTAGTTTATATAGCATACTTTTGGGATAGAGTTGATTTCTGCAGTCACATCCTTTTGTTGTGATTTACTCTAGCCATAGAGAGATTTTCCTCATAACATCTGGGATATCCCCCTTGTCTCTCTCCTACCATGCATATGTTTTGGATCGTTGTTGTTATGTCCATGCTACATATGTAATGTCCCCAATTATAGCAAGCTAGGATAATATGTTTCAAGATGATTATTTTAATCAAATACTTTGCAAACAATGTTTTGAGCTGGTTGGTAACTTATGACAAGCAATTTGCATATAAACTTATAGTATACATCTTATCAAAACACATTGAAAGTATAGGAAATGGAAGATATGATCATGGAATTTTATTATGGATCAAATCTTCAAAACTCACAACAATACAAATCTATGTTGGATGTAACAACAACTGGACCAAACACTAACCTCACATATCTCTATTGGATGCAATAACAGTTTCACAATCAGTGATCACACACAAAGAAAAAAAAAACCTAGAATGTCATCGTGATCATCCTAAATCCACTGCAAAATATCCACTCCTATAACCCTCATCGTACAAATCCAGACAACCATTGCAAAACCCCAATCATAGAGGTCTTCACAGGACAAAGCCAGTTGTTTAGCGGGGCCTCACATGACACCCTTTACTTGACCCATGGGGATGCCTTCAACCCCGATTTCTCCAAAATATCCTAAGACTTGCAAATGTCTAGGCTCAACCTCATTCAAAAATTTCATAAACCTTCTACGTACTNCCAGTTGTTTAGCGGGGCCTCACATGACACCCTTTACTTGACCCATGGGGATGCCTTCAACCCCGATTTCTCCAAAATATCCTAAGACTTGCAAATGTCTAGGCTCAACCTCATTCAAAAATTTCATAAACCTTCTACGTACTTCGATATCCCTCCAACTATAAGAAAATATCCCAAGTGAAGCACCAATGGTATTCATTTATGGACTCCTTTCTTTTCTGGCTAGGGTGGGTATTGCACTGCCTAAACTAGATTGCAGTAGTGGAAGGGTTTTTATAAACCACAAAGAAACAATGGCTCCAAGAGAACCAATCAATATTTCAACAAATCATAATTCCAAAGAGAAGGGTTACCCCTTTATTTAGCCTTCCTCTGGGCCTTCTCAATATTTCCGTTTTTTGACCAAATCAAACCCTCACTTTATTTTCTCTCCAATTTCATTTAAATATAATTATTTATTTTATTTAATGTCACTTTAGGATTTGTCATTCTTTTAACCTAGTGACACCAAATAAACTTCCTTGACTCCATTTTTTCCTTGTTGACTATATCTTACATGAGTTGTATAGGCTATTGAGTCATCCTTTGTCATGATCAATTGGAAGGGGACATTACAAAATCACACCTAATAGGTCACCTTCTAATTAGAACATCGGTAATTGGATCCCTATGTCACTATTTTGATCTACCACATGTTTTTTGAGTCATCTTGTTCCATGTGACACCATGCCACATTATATCCTTTCTACCTTGTGGGATTATCCCTAAATTTTCTAGACTACAAAGAGTGGAGTGAAGTTAGGCTTTGCATGGATTATCCTGATCTCTAAATTCTCTCAACTACAAAGAGTGGAGTGAAGCTAGGATTTGCATGGATTTTCCCAAGGATGAGTCTAGAAAAATCCCAAACATGGTTTGACTCTTAAGGATCCAATTCCATTGGGCTACTTCTTGGGGATACCCACCATTCAAAATCATTGAATCTAGGATTTCCATGGATTTTCCCAAGGGTGAGTCTAGAGAAATCCCAAACATTCCTTCAGTCTTAAGGATGCAATGTCATTGGGTTTCTTCCTAGGGATACCCACCATTCAAATGGGGTGAATATAGGCTTTCAATGGATTATCCAAAGGATGATTCTAGAGCAAGCCCAAACATTTCTTGACTCTTAAGGATCCAATTTCATTGGGTTGCTTCTTAGGGCTACCCACCATTCAAATGGGATGGTAATCCCCCAAATTCCCTAGTTATCAATGCTATGTGCACATGCTTTGTGGAAATAGTATTCATGAAAATAATAAGTATGGAAAAGGTGCACCAAAGAAGAATAAGAAGAAGGAAGACAAGGTAGGCTTAGGCATGAGAAACTAAGGAACATTCAGTAGTATAGTTTGTAGAAACAACATACAAAGCAGAGGAACAAAACAGAGGAGTAAAGAAAAGGAATAAAGAATATAATAAAGAAAGAGAAGTAAGAGGGAGAAAAGGAAGGATGACAACCCGACGTGATAAATATAAAAGGATTCACATGTTTATTAAGGTTGGTTGTCATTGATGTCAACCCTTGAAGGAAGTTGGAGAACCCAGGTTTGGGTAATGGACCAAAGTTTTCTTGATGGATAACAGTATGAGTTTTGATATATTTGTAGGTAATACTATTCTATATGGACACTACATGTCATTTCATTTCCATTGGTATGTGGAATGTCACATAAATCCTCACAGTTAGAGAGTTATGGCCATGTGAAGTTGGAGAACCCTCACGAGTCATCTAGAAGCCCCAAAAGGTCAAAGTAGTCAAAGTGGTTTAAGAGATTTTTAGAAGGTAAATAATAAAGTGAAGTGATGAGTGTACTATAATTTCAAAGTGAATAAAAAATAAATTATTTAAATAATAAAGTTAATGGATAAATTACTAAGTTGACAAGTGGTTAGAAGTGGGTTAGCCCTAAAATAAGAAAATTGGTTTAAGATGGTTAGAAGGTAACCCCTTGAGGTAAAGTGAAGTGATGAGTGTACTTTAAGTCAAAGTGGATACAAAATAAATTATTTAAATAATAAATTTAATGGATAAATTACTAATTGGACAAGTGGTTAGAAGTTGGTTAACCCTAAAATAAGGAAAGTGGGTTAAGATGGTTAAAAGGT
>SNQJ01S0003144.1:2067-23093 GCA_010110895.2 Picea sitchensis | reverse complement strand
GTTGACTAATCCAAAACTAGTCATGTGAGACTAAAGAAAAGTTTGATGAAAATGCTAGTCTCTTGTTGTTAAAGTTAAGGAAGGTTTGCAGGTATGTGATCATATACAACAAGTCTATTATAGAGTTGCAAATAAGATTTGGATGATAAAATTGATGAGGGATTTTGGTTGAGGTACATGTTGGGTACATGGATGAGACAAGTAGTTGATGAGTTGCCACATACATGAGGTGTATAGTTGATGATGTTGGTACATATTGATGAGTCACAATTGATGAGTAGTTGATACATGATTGGTACATACTTTGTACATGGTTGGATGCACTTGTTTATGGTACAGGTTGATTACAGGTTGTTTGGTACAAGTTGGTGCATGGTTGATGCACTTGTTTATGGTACAGGTTGATGCATGGTTCAAGTTTATTGGTATAGGTTTAAAGTGGTATATCTCATAGTGATAGTGTGACAGGGTTTCCATCATTCTACTTCTACTTCAGGGTGGTGTGATAGGGAAAGAACAGGTGGTTGTAGCTAGCTTACGGTTGTAGCTGGAGATCAAAGGGTGTTATAGCCTCCTTCTGGTTGTAGCCAAAGAATTGGAGAGTTGGATATTCCCTCAAGTTGTAGCCTGAGAAACTAGGGTGTTGGAGACTCCTAGTTGCAGCTGGAAAACAAAGGAAGTTGGTGCTTCCAATGAATGTAATTCTTCAAGACATATAAGAAAAATCATTATGTGGTTTTCTCCCGCTTTGGGTTTTCACGTAAAACACTGGTGTACTGTGTATGTGTATGATTGTTCATTTCTTATTTACTCTTCATTTATTGGATGATAATGCTACATTTATATAACACTTATATTATATGGTTAAAAAGGATTAAATTGCTCTCTTATTGATTCACCCCACCCCTCTCAGTAATCCAACAATTGGTATCAGAGTTGGTTCCTTCAGAAATCAGTTTAACCACTGAAAGGTAGATAATGGAGAGCAAAAACTTGTATAAAAATGGAATACCGCAGTTTGATGACAAAATTATGAATTTTGGAGCATAAGAATGAATACATATATAAAGGAACAGGGATATGAAATTTGACAATCAATTGTATATTAATACATAGTACCAACAATTCCGCCAACAAATGACAAAGCAGTGAAACTTGGTCAGAATAATTCCAAAGCCACAAATTCACTTTTGAATGGTCTTGGTGAAACGATGTTCACCAAAGTTTCACATTGTAAATCCGCTAAAGATATTTGGGAAAAAATTTGAAATATTTATGAAGGAGATTCAAAAGTCAAAGAAGCAATGTTTCAAACTTACAGAGGTCAGTTCGAACAAATAAATATGAAGGAAGATGAGAATATTGCAGCTTACATCTTATGAGTTGATGAAATAGTAAATGAAATCATAGGATTGGGAGAAGAAATTCAAGAATCTGTAATTGTTCAAAAGGTACTAAAATATCTTCCTATGATATTTGACCCTAAGATATCAGCACTAGAAGAAAGAGCATATCTAAACTCAATAAGCATGGACGAACTACATGGAATCTTCACAGCATATGAAATGAGAACTGAACAAGAAAATCCAGATGTAAAAGAAGTAGCCTTCAAAGAATCCAAAAGATCAAAGAAAAAGGGAAAGCAATAAGAAAAATAACATAGTAGCAATAGTGACATCTCAGAAGATGATGAAGAAGTGGCCAACTTTGTCAGAAGACTGAACAAGGGAACCGACAATAGGTATAGAGGTAAGCTTCCTTTAATTTGTTTTAATTTTTATGGTATTGGTCATTTTGCTAACAAATTTCCTCATAAGAAAAAGAGAAATGATGAAGGTGACTAAAAAAGAAGACAAACATATAAAGGCAAAAGAACCACAAAGAAAGTTTTCAAGAAAAGCTTATGCACCAAAGAAGACATCTCATCATCAGATGAAGATGAAGTCAGTGACAGTGAGACATAAAGGGTTTTATTCATGGCAGTAGAAGACTTTGATAAAGAAGACTTTGAAGTAGAATATGAAGAAGCCGAAGAATAAATTGAAGAGGAAGAAGTTGACTACCAAGAGGAATTGATGATTTCCATAGAATTTATCAGAAGAGAAAAGAGGAAAAACAAGAAGCTACAAGAGGAACTAGACAAGAAAGAATACACTCAGAAATTAGAACAAATGATAAAAAATTTGAAGGTTCAAATTGAAGAAGATAAAATAATTGAAAAAGAACTCAAAGAACAACTAGAAGAAAGAGACAAGATCATTGAAAATTTGGAAGCAGAGATTGTCACATTAAGAAAGGATGTTCAAAAGAAAAATCTGAAGAACAATTCAAAAGTTTTGAATGACAATATCAGTAGTCAAAGGCCTAATCATGATAAGTTTGGTCTTGGAGACAATCAGATAGAAAAGAGATCAAGCTCTAAAACAATAGAACAAGAAACATATCCAAAAATCTATGCATAAACAATCAAAAGGGATAGGAAGGTCTACATAGAAAATTACAGGGACACTCCTCCACCGAGAAGATTTAGATTTTAGAATCAACAACCAATAGAAATAGATAGGTCTTAGGAAGAAGAAGGATTCATAAGAGCACCTCCTTTCAGAAGATCTGCAACTCCCGGGTATCAAACTATATTTTTTGGTTTATGTTATGCATGTAATAATTTTGGGTGTAAAGTTGTGAATTGCAGAGATAACAATAGGAACATAAACAACATTGAAAGTCATACACAAAAGGGTTATCCAAGAAGGCCTAGTGAAACACAGAGAAGAAGTTACAACATGTTTGAATCATTGAGCACTGAAGTGGAATGCTACAAGTGTAACAAATTTGGACACATGGCCAAACATTGCACAATGAAAATCCCTCCTAGAGAACCACAATAGAACAACAACAATCATAGACAGGAACCTTGGAAAAGGACATGGATAAGAAATCAGAATCAATACAGCAATGAAGAATGCACACTCGCTCTACAAGCTAAGAAAAAGAAAATTGGTTGGTATGTTGATTGTGGCTATTAAAAACACACGAAAAGTGATAGAGATAGGTTTCTTACATTAAAAAATGAAAGATATGGATCAGTCTCCTTCGAAAATGATGATTCGGCCAAAATCATTGGAAAAGGCATAGTCAGAATTGGGAACAAGAATACAAAGGCAGAAAATGTTCTACTAGTAGAAGATATGAAACATAATCTTCTAAGTCTGAGTCAAATGCGTGACCAAGGTCATAAAATTACTTTCGATTCACAAAAGTATGAGATAATAGAGTTATGGCCATGTGAAGTTGGAGAACCCTCACGAGTCATCTAGAAGCCCCAAAAGGTCAAAGTAGTCAAAGTTGTTTAAGATATTTTTAGAAGGTAAATAATAAAGTGAAGTGATGAGTGTACTATAATTCAAAGTGAATACAAAATAAATTATTTAAATAATAAATTTAATGGAAAAATTACTAAGTTGACAAGTGGTTGGAAGTGGGTTAGCCCTAAAATAAGGAAAGCAGTTTAAGATGGTTAGAAGTTAATCCCTTGAGGTAAAGTGAAGTGATGAGTGTATTATAAGTCAAAGTGGATACAAAATAAATTATTTAAATAATAAATTTAATGGATAAATTACTAATTGGACAAGTGGTTAGAAGTTGGTTAACCCTAAAATAAGGAAAGTGGGTTAAGATGGTTAAAAGGTAATCCCTTGAGGAAGCTACATGAAAGTATAAATAAGAGGCAAATATCTCTCATTTTACATAACAATTGAGCATATTGAATATCTACATGTGACTGAGGTAACCAAAGGATATCTAAGTGAATTTCAGAGCGAAGGTGAAGTAAAGAAGGCCAAAATTCAAGGGAGGATAAATTCTTTTTATGATGTTTTCTAAGGTATGTTATTTACAGGTCATCTCACCATTTTCTCAATAATTTTTTTTCTAGATTGACTTAGACTCTGAAATTGATATGTCATTTATAAAACATATCCAAGTAGCTGTGGTACGAATTTAAGCTTGTGGGTCATTGTAGTTTTGGATTTACACTCCGTGGAAAATAGGGTTTGTGGATAGTCCTGAAACTAGTCTAAAACATGTGTTTCAGGTAAAAACGTCATAACTTCTTCATAAGAGATCCAAATTAAGTAAGAAAAATTGTGTTGGTTAGAGTATAGTCTTTAGTGTTCTGTGTAAAATTTTCAGATCCATAAAACAAATATTATGTGTGGGGCACACTCTACAAGTTTGCTCTCTAGAATAAGCCAGAATTCAACAAGGTATGCCATTTTTGTTATAACTCATTTTCTGAGAGGAATTTCACAAAACACACTAAAGAAAATTGTGTTCTATTTTCAGATTTTTATTCATTACAGGTACATAGTTATGATTATTTCAAGTTAGGGTTGTTGACTAATCCAAAACTAGTCATGTGAGACTAAAGAAAAGTTTGATGGAAATTCTAGTCTCTTGTTGTTAAAGTTAAGGAAGGTTTGCAGGTATGTGATCATATACACCAAGTCTATTACAAAGTTACAAATCAGATTTGGATGATGAAATTGATGAGGGATTTTGCCTGAGGTACATGTTGGGTACATGGTTGAGACAAGTAGTTGATGAGTTTCCACATACATGAGGTATATAGTTGATGATGTTGGTACATATTGATGAGTCATAGTTCATGAGTAGTTGATACATGATTGGTACATACTTGGTACATGGTTGGATGCACTTGTTTATTGTACAGGTTGATGCATGGTTGATGCATGGTTCAGGTTTATTGGTACAGGTTTAAAGTGGTATATCTCACAGTGATAGTGTGATAGTGGTTCCATCATTCTACTTCTACTTCAGGTCAGTTGGATGGGCAAGGACAGGTGGTTGTAGCCGAAGATCATAGGGGGTTGTAGCCTCCTTTTGGTTGTAGCCAGAGAATTGGGGAGTTGGAGCTTCCCTCAGGTTGTAGCTTTATAAGCTAGGGGGTTGGATCCTCCTTCCAGTTGCAACTAGAAAAAAAAGGAAGTTGGTGCCTCCAATGAATGTAATTCTTCAAGACATATAATAAAAAGCATTATGTAGTTTTCTCCCGCTTTGGGTTTCCATGTAAAACACTGGTGTACTGTGTATGCGTATGATTGTTCATTTCTCCATTTCTTTTTTACTCTCCATTTATTGGATGATAATGTTACATTGATATAACACTTGAATTATATGGTTAAAAAGGATTAAATTGCTCTATTACTAATTCACCCCCTTCTCAGTAATCCAACATCACAAAAGTAGTAAGAAAAACACTCAGAATGAAAAAGAAACATGCAGACAAAAAAGTAGGTAAAGCAACCCGAAAAACAAGTCAACTTGAGTTATCATGAATTGTAATAGGTTTTTGGGATGAACAAAGTAGGGTTTTAAGCCCTAGAATTTATGTATAAATATTTAATGGGTTGGGAGAATAGGGGTTCTTCTCGAGTTGTACCGTGGAGTATGTTGCAAGTGGTGGAGATTTCCTATCAGTAAGGAGAGTGATAGAATAGGATGAGAAGGAAAGATTCTATGTCGGAATGTGAAAGAGATATTTCAGAAAGAGAGAGGTTTTCACTTCAGAGTGGCTAGGCTAGATGAAGGAAAATATAACATGATGTATCTTTGTATGTGCCATGTGCATGCCTAAGACAATTAAAGAAATAATAATAAAGAATCCAATCATTGTGGATGTAGGCCAAAGTTGGGCGAACCACGTTAACCACCATGTTTACTTGTATTTTATGTGATTGATAATGGATACTTTCTTGATGCATGTTAGACTAGATTTATCTTCTATGTGTTCATTGCACAATAGTATGAATGTTACAGTACTTGGTTTTTGTTGTAATATGAAGTATAATAGTAATACATAACTGAATTCACTAAGTAATCTAAGAAGAGAAACTACAAAATAATGCGCGTAGAACAGATAAGTGAATGACAAGGATGATCACCTCTCATTCCCTCACTACTACAAAAACTCAGTTCCTGCAACCCCAATAGATACCAGGGATAATTTTAAGGATGGAAATTTATCTCAAAATTTAGAAACCTTGGCAAATCTTACTAGTCCTTAATATGCAAACTATAAAATGTTGGTGATGTTTTTGTAAAAATATTCAAATTTATAAGGATTTTATATAGATTCTATAAAATTTGGCCTATTTTTAAGGTAAGATAATTTTATTCTATATAATTTGGGCTAATAAATTTTATAAAAGAGAATCTTTTTTTTGGAAAATTAGCCCATGAGCGAAATTTAGCCCCTAAAATAATCCATAATAGATACCTTGGGTGAGACTTCACTTGCATGCAAGTGATTTTGAAAGGACCGGTGTCTGAAGGGTTTTGTTGGTCAAGATAAATCAAACCTAGGGTCTTACAACCAAGCGTATGCCAACAAATGGTTTCATTGTCGGGACCTATAATCTATGATTGAGGGAATGTTTTGGAGGCCGAGTAAGAAAGAGATATCATAATGATTAGAAGGGAAGGAATGATATTTTGCTCAGAAATAAAATAGAAACCCCTGGATGAATAACAAGAAATTGACGCAAAGGTATGTGTACAAAAAGCTGCATAAAATTTTCTTTGGTGAATTTCCAATTATTCTAACTAAGTGGTTATAAATATTAGTGGATAATACTGTAAGGTATCGAACCGCAACGCTGAGGAATTGGACTCTTGAGTTGGTAAGATAGTTAAAGCCTGTAAGTAATAAAACTTCTCTGAAAGTTAATTACTGGTTGGATAGTATATTAGGAGGATATATTACATAATTTGAAGTAGATTGTACCTAGTCATATAGTGTTGCAGAAAGGGATTTCTTCAAAGGTCCGCACGGAAGGTTCATGAAATCATTGGGTACGTGGATAGATATGTTGTCTTGTGACAAGTGTGTGATGAAAATGGAGTCCAAATTCTAAGGGGCTTCGCCCACATAGGGGAACTAGGAGATGATAAGAGGATAGTCTGAGGATAGGAGAGAATGAAGGAAGAAATGAAGAAGGAAGGGAGGGACTGAGGATGTAGATAACCGAAGAAGTTGTATCATAGGAAGAAGACGAGTTTAGAATACTGTGCAATGGAAGGAGGTACAAGAGGTGAAAGATTGGGGTTGAGAAAAGAGATTCACGTAGTGAACCAAAGTGGAGAGGACAATGTGCAATATTCCAAATCATGGAGATACCACACATAAAAGGAGAGGAAGAGGAGATCTAGTCCAGTCCTATAATATAAGAGTCGTCAAGTCCTACTTAGACTGGATCCTGTGTTGAATCGATGACCCCATGTGTGTCACCATAATATGAGATAATAGTTGAAGAGCTGCCGAAAGAACTTGTAGTTAGCAAAGGGAATCCTAGTAGCAATCAAAGCAGTGGGAGAAGTGGGCAGAGTTGGTTTCAACCAACATTGCCAAGAGGAGGGACTACACAAAGAAACATGGAATGGGTAGGCAACACCCTCATACTTCTTGAGTTCTAGGGAGTTGGGTTAGGGTACCCAAAACAACATCTGTTTTTCTATGAGACAATTTGGGCTACAAAGAATGTCCAGGATGAGGACATGAAGATCTCACAGTTGGCTACAACATTTAGAGGTTGTGAATTATTATGGTACATGAATTTTTAGAGTACCATTTCTATAGGACAAGATAGGACTTTGGAAGAGATAAGTCAAGAATTGTTTAAAGAATTCAGGATGCCAAAGTCCGAGTCACAGTATATTACATAGATGAAGGAATTAAATCATTGCAAACTGAATCAGTCTGGGATTATGATGAATGTTTTAAGGATATGATGGGTAGACTAAATTTCTAGAATCTTGATCAACAACATCAGGAATGGTTTATTGTAGGAATTCTACCACACATTCGTAGGCCATTGATTCAATATAATGTTGCTTCACAGCCTGAAGCTTTGGAGATTGCAATGAAAATGGAAGCATTCCCTATAGGAGATAGTAGAGGGATGGCTCAAGTCTAGACACAGTTATCTTCTCTGTTTATTAAACTAATAGAACTCACAAAATGGAAAGAGAAGCAAGAACAAATATGGTGTACCAAGTGTAGGACTGAAGGCTATCACAAGTACAAATGCCCAACATTTGCGTAGTATTTGGTGACTAGAGAAACAAATCCATTACCAGAAGGGGGGTATTGTGAGATATGTAAGAAATTGGGACATCATCCAACTGAGTGTTCACTACTACATAAGTATCAGAGTACACCAAGGAACTTATTTTGCAATTTTTTCAAGTTAGTCGCACATGAAGAGAAGGATTTCCACACATTCGATTTGATGAGGGAGCACACTTCAGATATGTACAAGATTCATGAGGATAATGTTGCGATAGAAGGAGGTGGTCCACAATATAATAATCAAAGAGGATTTAATCTAGGGAAAAAAGGAAATTTCGATAGAGGTCGAGGCAGAGGGAATTTTGGCAAAGGAGGAAGAGGGCCAATAATATGTTACAATTGTAATCAATCGGGTCACTTAGCCCATGACTACCAAAATCCATGTACAATGTGCACTTACTGTAGATAACTAGACCATGTGACAGACGAGTGTCCTCAACTAGTTTTGAAATGGAAAAAAAGAGGGAATCTAAACCAGAATCCAAATCAGATTGTACAAAAAATATCAGTCAAAAAATGCGACGAAGGACTTAGAATAGCAATTGTTACGCATAGAGGATCTAGAACAGGGGTTGACGTGATGAATGGAGGGAAGCATGCTGAGAAATGGGTAAGGAAGTCAGTAGGACCTATGACAAAATTTGATCTTGAGAAAGAAAAGGAGACATATCATAGGGAAAAAAAAAGGTACTTTGATAGGATTGAGGATAATCAACATCATTTGTGCCCCATGTCAATGATTATTTTGTGTCGGAGAAGCCAACTAGGAAGGTAAAAAATCTAAGAGAATTCCTAAGAATTTGTGTAGAGCTAATGAAATATGAAACTATGTTGAATGCACTATATGAAATGATTTATTATTTCATGCAAGGAAGGGAAATTCCCATTGCATATAGGGTGGTGAATCAGGAAGTCCGCAGAAAGAGGACAGACAAAGAATTCAAATTCAATGTGCAAATTGAGGAATATGATGCGGATAATGTTGTCTTGGACTTGGGGTATGATGTGAATGTGTTACCTAAGAAGATATGGGAGATTATGGAAAAACCCAAGCTGCTCTGGTCTCCTAAATAGTTAAGGATCACAAATCAGCACAAGATAGTACCGATTGGTTGATTGATAGGAGTACATGTGAACATATATGGGGTGCACAGTGTGGTATACTTTGAAGTTATTGAGATCATGGATGATAGTAAACCATATCCAACATTGATGTGACTTGATTGGGATTTTGATAATCAAGCGATCATTAATCTAAAGAGGAGATAAATGATATTTGAAGTCGAAGATTTGAAATTTACTGCATCATTGGACCCAATAGAAGGAAAGGGATACATAGAGTTAGAAAAAGGGAATGACATTGATAATTTGTATAACATGATTGCATGGATGGACGATTATGTTAACCCCACTGCAGATGTGTGCTAAGTTGGAAAATTATCATTTCGTGTGCATCAAATTTTGAGGAAGGTATGGAGCATTGGAAACAAAGGATGCATGAAGTATCAACTAGATGATGTGTACGCATAACCTCATCCTTGCATTGGATTGGGACAAAGTTATGTGATTCTCCCAGGTATGATGGATTGATTGATATAACCTTGTTTGTAAAGGAATTTGAGTTGTAGGTACTTGAATAAAACATGTTGTTGGCACTATATGTTGTCCTAAAAGAGACTATATCCAAATGGTGGGATGCACACAAAGAGGGAATGGAAGAATAGTCACAGTGTAGAAGAATAGTGCAAGTGAGGTTTGGTACTGAAGTAGAAAATATTGCATAGAAGTATATAGGGGAGAGTGACCCAGTGGATCATTTGGAGCAGTGCAGGAACATATGGAACTTAACACCGAAGGAGGAATGGATACACATATTTATACATACAATGGATACAATTTTGAAGAATTGGTATTTGGAATTGGAAATGCATAGACAGACAACCAACTGAGATGATTTGAATTAGAGGTTCAAGGTCACATTTACATTTGAACATGAATCTCCATCAATGGATGCAATGCTACAGGATATTCAAACTAAGTTCTTCTTAGAATAAGGGCCAATGGAGGTTGTACCAGTCTGTGATGCACACAGAGCTATTATGACTGTCCATGATTTATTGGAATGTTACAATGTTTCTAAGGAATAACACAATGAAGAATATCCCACAAATGTGAAAGCACCTAAAACAAAAGGATAACAAGCAGTAGAAGGGCTAGAGCTTGAGTCTATTGTATACACACAGCCAATAAATATGCAAAAGGTAAACATTGGGACGACAGAGAACCCAAATTTTGTGTAGATAGGGGATTACTAGAGTGATGAGACAATAGAGACGATTTCAGACTTACTACGCGAATATTAAGACCTATTCCCAAATACAGTTTTAGAGATGAAGGGGATAGTTGGGGACTTAGGTGAAATGAAGATTCCTTTGAAACTGGGTGCTAAGTTAGTGCGATAGAGACCCTATAGGCTAAATTTGAAGTACAAAGAGAAAGTGAAAGAATAAATAGATAGAATGTTGGACATTGGGATAATTGAACTTGTGGTAGAATAAGAGTGGATAATTCCAATTATAGTGCAGGACAAGAAAACAAGAGGAATCATTATTTGCATGGATCTGAGGTAGCTTAATTATGCATGTTTACATGACCCATTCCCAAAACCATTCACATATTAGGTACTGGAGAACATAGGAGGGAAATAGACTTATTCTTTCACAGATGGATTCTTAGGGTATCATTAGATAAAAATTGTGTAGGAAGACCAATATAAGACCACTTTTGTCACATAGTGGGGTACTTATTAATATATAGTAATTCCCTTTGGACCAAAGATTGCCCCTGCATTTTTTTCAAGAGTTGTGATTTTAACGTTCAAGGAATTTATTCATAAGTTCCTTGAAGTATAATTAGACGATTGGACTATGTTCAGTCTACTAAAGGATCACACATAAGTACTCAAGCTAATGTTGGATAGGTGTAGACAGTGTCATATTTTGATGAATTTGAAGAAGTATATTTTTTTCACACCATTTGGAATTTTGTTGGGTCATGTAGTCTGCAAGCAGGGATTACTAGTGGATCCAACCAACATTGTAGTGATTTTGGATTTAGAACCACTTATATCAGTCAAACAATTGAGGGAAACTCTGGGTCATATAGGATATTAAAGGAATTTTATCAAAGGCTATGTGTAGATCACGTGACCGATGGAAAATTTTTTGAAGAAGGAAGGAAAGTTCCAATGGAACAAGGATTGTCATAATGGTTTGGTCACCTTAAAGCAGAAACTAGTGACTGCGTCATTTTTTTATATTTCCAGATTGGAACAAGAAGTTCCACGTTCATGTAGATGAATCGTCCATTGCGTTGGGAACAATACTATCTCAACCAGGGGAGGGAGACATAGATCACTCAATGTTTTTTGCAAGTAGGAAGTTGTCCATAACATAGAATAATTACGCCACCATAGAATGAGAAGGATTGGAAATGGTATATGTGCTACGAAAGTTCAAACATGATTTACTAGGGTCTCATTTTAATATGTATACAGACCGTTCTACACTAAAATACTTGGTGAACAAGCTAGTGTTGGGGGGGATAATATGCAGATGGATACTATTGTTTTAGAAATACGATTTTGAGGTTGTGTAGAAACCGGGGATGTTGAATACAGGACCAGATCATCTATTGTGCATATTATAAGGAGAATATTCAGGGACTTTAGATGAGAGCTTACTAGATGCACAACTATTTGTAGTTAAAATGGTGGATGATTACTTCACAGACATCGTACAGTTCCTAAGTACGGGAATGGCCCCATCAGACATGAAAATTGTGCAGAAGAAATAATTGGTAGTTAAAGCATTATACTATCATATCATTGTAGGAAATTTGTATAAGTTAGGTGCAGAAGGAATATTGAGACGATGTGTGTTGGAACACAAAATTCCTATTATACTCACAGAAATGCATGAAGGGATTGGATGAGGACATTATGCAGGTAAAGAAATTGCACATAAAATTTTGTGCATAGGGATTTGGTGGCCCACACTTCATAAAGACACTAAAAATCATTATCAGGCATGTGATGTTTGTCAAAGGGTGTGAAATCCATCCAGGAGGGATGAAATTCCTTTAAATCCATAGGTTACATTGCAAGCATTTGATAAATTGGCCATAGACTTTGTGGGGTCAATCAACCCACAAGCAAGAATATTGGAGGCAAGGTACATAATCACCATGATGGATTATTTGAAAATACGGAAAAAAGCATCACCCATCATAGACTATACCGTGGAGACTATTACACGATTTCTATTTGAGAATATAGTCACACGATTTGGATGTTCGGGCATATTAATCAATGATCAAGGAGTTCACACTTCTTGAATAAAACAATTGCAACATTGACATAGGAGTTTCAAATTCATCATCATAAGAGTACCCCATACCATTTGCAGTCCAATGAGATAGTGGAATATTTCAATAAAATCCTAGAGAATGCTTTGAAAAATATATGTAACGTAGGGAGAGATGATTGGGACTTAAGAGTTCCTACAAATTTATGGGCCTACAAGACTACCAATATAAATTTGACAGGGAAGACACCTTTTAGGATGGTCTATGGGAAAGAAGGAGTAATTTTGATGGAGTTTATTCTCCCTATCCTTTGCATTGCAGTGATTATTGATCTTTCAAACTCTGGCACAATGGAGGATATATTATCACAGTTGGTGAAACTTGAGGAAGATAGGTTTGTCACAGGTTTCCATTATCAAGTTTAGAAAACAAGAGAGAAGGCATGTCATGATAGACACATTACACATAAAATTTCCAAGTGGGAGACTTAGTATTACTCTATGACAATAATTTTATGAAGCATCCACGAAAATTTCGAATGCATTGTTTAGGACCCTATGTGATTTAGCATGTGACAGAGGAATGTGTTGCATAGTTGGAAATCTTGAATGGGAATTCCTTGGAGGAATGGTGAACAAGATTCAGATGAAACTCTATAAAGATGGTCGAAATTCTACGCAGTAAATGGTCGAAATTCTACACAGTAATCTGGGCTGTGCCAGAACCCATGTATCATAGTAATTGTACTATAGTAGGGAGGTATAACACAAAAAGACATATAAAAATTATAAAAAGGGAGAAAAAAAAAAGAAAAAGTAGATGTAAAAAAAGAAAAAGATTCCATAGTACAAAGGCATAAGAAATTGTGAAGAAGGAAGGATTGTCGCACTATTGGGATGGAACTACACCAATTAAGAAAATAATACACAGATGAAAAATACCGCGAAGCAAACAAACACAAAAGAAAGAATTGTTGCATTGTATGGCACTGACAAGATTGTTAAAGGCATTAAAGCAAGGAAATGATGGATACAAAGTGGTAATGACAGGTCATAAAGACGTTGTATAATCTTAAATGGTAAAAGCCACAGAAAATCATGATAGACTGGAATTACTAGACAAAAATCCCACAATGGATTTGGTAATAAATCCACATTTATTTAACCATTCATCAACCATGTAGGAGGATGGGAAAATTTAGTTAATGTGTGAAGAGACTTGAACAATTGGAAAGGAGGCACAAAAGCAGTTGAGGGTCGCCAAGAGGGAATTATTGTTACTACATGTTGCATGCAAGTGAGATAAAACCAAAGTGAACCAGAGTGAAACAGAGTGACCTAGTGTGAACTAGAGCCAACTCAAACCCGAAGTTGTTGTCAAGGATTATATGTTCTTATAGAAATGGAACCATTGAAAGCACCAGTTACCATACCAAATAAGGCCCACACAAAAGAATCACCAATAGAACCATAGGTATCAGTGGTTGAGGAAATTACAGGAGCAACATCATCCTTAGAGACAAGGTTCCCCTATGATTACATTCCACCCAAAAAATAAGACACCTGACCAATGATAGTGTTGAAGAATGTTAACCACACATTTGTGACACTCGACATACCAGAAAGGGTCAGCATCGATGAATATATGCTAGGGAAGGTGCCACAACTCAGATATGCATACCATGACATAACAAACACTAAAAATTTCCCCAAATTGGCACCCCACCATTATTTGGAGTTGAAGGTAGACCACAAAACAAACCTGATCATACTTGTGCCCTAGTGTTGTAGAAAAATTCCCCTCCGTAGAGGTGAATGTCCTCTTGGATATTAGACCCCTATGACCAAGATAGAAAGTTGCTAACTTTGAACACTGACATTCCTTTAAAAATAGCTAAACTAGTCAATAGAAAAGAGGAAGAAAGTATGAGTACCTTTTTATGAAGTTTGTCCTCGTTTAGTCTAGGTTGAGTAGAATCTTAAAGTTCTTCAACGAGTCCTACAATCCAATAAACAACAAAGACAAAACATACTTCCTATTCTATTATGATTAGTTTAAAACTATATTTATCCAAAGAGATAAATTCATGCAATTGTACACAAACTTGAAGGAAACAATCCAAGCACATGTATTAATGAGAAATCAAAAGAGATACTTACAAACCATTGATGAAGTTGCAACAACCTCTCTGAGTCCTCCTCGTCTAGCCCTTGCAAAAATCTTGCAAGACCATAGGTTCGATATCCTAAATATTTCTCCCAAGACCATAGGTTTGATACCTCAAATATCCACTCCCCTCCTCCATGGAAAGCCCTCATTATATAGAATTTGGAGGCTTAATCACCATGGAGAGGATCACTCATCAGATCCACTAAAAAGGGATCTGGAAGATATTTAGGGAGAAAATATATCTTAAGTATTTTAGGAAGGAAATATCTCTCAAGGATTTTAAGGAGGAAACATTTCAACCATCCATGAGATCCTCCACCTTCCCTAAAAAATAGGAAACCAAATGTGAGGTGGATTCTCACACTTAATTGATTTCTTTTTCATGAATATTACTAATAATTCATGTGCACTTGGTATTTTGGCCTTCATGTAATATATCCCTACTCCACATTGATTAGGTATTGTGACATAGGTTATTATATGGTGTCGAGGTGTATGAGACACTTATATGACACTTACGACACTTAGGGCGAGGTACGTAGGTGTGCAACTTTCATGTGTAACACCACCTAGGTATGGGCCAAAGGATTGGAGAGAGTAGGCCTACTCAACCTATTTGACATCCCACACTTCGGACGGAGACAAAGAAACAAAGTTAATGTGTGCATTAAGTCGCTCCTATATTGCATGCATTGAGGATATTTGTGGATGGATAGGCCAATTTCGATAGATACAGACTTGATCGCAAGGATCACAGGACTATGAACATGGGGGGAATATCCCACCTTGATGTTTTCTGATAAAAATACACATAGGGCCTTGTCAGAGGCAACGAAAAAAAAATTCACACAGTTAGACGGTTGTGAAACTTATATTTGCTAAGAATATGTGACCCATGTTGGACAACTGAGAGGGGGGGGGGGTGAATCAGTTGTTACCGTTCTTAAACAATTATTCTTATTTTAAATATTTTACAGAGCACTCAATGACAATCACCATAATGTAGGGAAGTAAGTGATAGAACATTCAGCATCATTCACACATAAGGAATACACAAAGACAGATATTTCCTGAGGAAACCCATAAAGGGTAAAAACCTCTTCTTCTTTATATGATACGTATTCTTTACATTCTTTACATTATCATACCTATGAGCACCAACTCATAATGAGGCTTCAACCTCTGTTTTGCAAGCTACAACTTGCTGAGAGCACTAGCTCTCTGTTTTCTCTAGCACCTACTAGAAGGAAGCACCAACTCCCTGGTTTCTCTAGCACCCACTAGAAGGAAGCACCAAATCCCTAAGTGTTCCAGCACCAACTGGATGGAAGCACCAACTTCCAGTCACACAGGAACCAACCTGTACAACAGAGAACAATAGTTCTCCCTTGCGCCACCATGCCACCCTGGTTTCTCTGGTTGCAACCAGATGAAAGTTGCAATTCCCTGTGTTCAATAACCCACTTGAACCTCTGAGGACAACAATCCTCCCTAGCACCTCCCTTCTACCCTAACATATAAAGTTTGCTATATATAAATTTATCACAGTGATACAATATTTATCATTGGCTTACCAGGCTTATCACTGTTCTGCTATGCTGCTTTGCTCTCCTATATCAGTGTCTCTCTGTCTACATGTTCTTGCATTTTCTGATCTTCTGTTTTTCACTATAAGAGCACCTCAGCCTTCCTTTACTGCCTCACTGTCTTGCTTCACACATACCTTGCATTTTCTGTGCCTCTGCCTTTTATGCTCTGTGTGCCATGTCCATTCAATGCACCATTCCTCTTCTTCATGTTTCTGCTACTGCACACTCCTCCTTCTACACTGCTTGATCACTCTGAACAACAACAACCTGCATCTCTTATTTGTTTTGCATATTTATAGTCTCTGTGAACCTTGTGCATGTTATCTCGCTATGATTCTGCATGCTCTCTCCATGTCGAGTGCTCTGCCTGATCATCATAGAAACTCTTCATCTTCTCTGGCAGTTAAACCCATGCGTCCATCATCACTGGGTGTTATGTTGAGATTCTTTAGCCTTTCTCGTATTTGAGACTCTTTGTATTCTCTATAAAAGTTGAGTTGATCCTCTTTGTTGCAGTTACAGAGTTCAACACTCTTCCATCTGTCAATCACCTCTAAGAATAGTCTTCCTTCCACTGGAAGATTCCTCTAGCCTTTTTATCTTCTCTGGCGATCACACTGAGGCCTGTTTCATTCCTTTGGTAGAAGCCATCCGTCATTTCTAGCAGTTACACTCTGAAGTGCAACAATAACCCTCCGATCGTACTTAAATTCACCTGCACCATTGGATTGGATCTATAGGATCTTGCGTTTATTTCGCATTTCGACATTTCAGAATTTCAACATTCTTGTGGTGAAGAGTCTCAATTCTCCATGTCCCAAACTCCTAAATGGAGCTTGTCTCTTCAAGCTCTTCTCTATATCTCTTCAATGATGTGACCACCGGTGGTGACCAAGGCCTACACCAAAAAGGTGTTTTCACATTTCGCATTTCGGCATTTCAGAATTTCAGCATTCTTGTGGTGAAGAGTCTCGATTGTCCATGTCCCAAACTCTGAAATGGAGCTTGTCTCTTCGAGCTCTTCTCTATAGCTCTTTAATGATGTGACCACCGGTGGTGACCAAGGCTTACACCAAAAAGGTTTTTTCACATTTCGCATTTCAGAATTTCAGGACTCCTTTGATGAAGAGTCTCAACTCTTGACTCTTCCAACTCCCGGTATCCGAACCTCCGAAATGGAGTCGGATCAATGGTCCACAATCTTGATGATTTGACGGTCTAGATCTCTTCGTGATTGCTCATATCACGATTTTGACATTTTTGATGTGAGAGTTCTTGACAAATCCAAGTCCCAGTATCTGAAACTCTGAAATGGAGTCGGGTGAACGGAATTTCAGCGTTTCACATTTCACCGTTTCAGGACTCTTGTGGTGAAGAGTCTCAGCACTTAACTCATCCAAATCCCAGTATCGAAGTTCCAAAATTGAGTCGGATCAAAGATACGATATTTCGTTGTTTCGCATTTCGACGATTCGACATTTCAACACTCTTGTGATGAAGTATTTCAACACTTCAACTCCCGGTATCCGGGACTCCGAAATGGAGTTATTTCCCAGTCTGTGAAATTCTTTGTTGGTGTGCCTATTTCAAGATTTCGGCGTTTCGTATTTCGGCGATTCGACATTTCGACGCTCCTGTGATGAAGTGTTTCGACACTTCAACTCCCGGTATCTGGGACTCCGAAATGAAGTTATTTCCAGGTTTGTGAAATTCTTTGTTGGTGTGCCTATTTTTGGTTTCGGGTTTTCGGGGTTTCGCATTTCACGATTCTGAGACTGCTGATGATGAAGAGTCTTGAATATTCCAACTCTTGGTATCTGAAACTTTCCTCCTGCCTTCAGGATTTCATAACCCTGCTTCATCTTGCTCTTTAAATAACATGCAGGTTCTCATGGATCCAACGTCAGTTGGACCTTAGGCTCAGATCTGACATTCATCAGGAATTCTCAATGAGAACCAAAGATCACTATCGCTTCTTCTCCTAGGATTTCGTTGTCCCTGTTTTGCCATCATTTCATACTCTGATCTTCCCATCAATGACAATCACACCTTCCATCAATGATAATCACAAAAATCTCCCCCTTTGGCATTGATGGCAACCCTAAATGACTGCGCTAATCTATTTGGACCTCCAACTGTAGCATCCAGTCCGGACCACTCCTTTTCTCCCCCTTTGACATCAATGTCAAAGAAAATATGCTCCCCTTGAGTTGTTGCAGTATTTTTAGGAGGTATCAGAAATTCAATCAATACAAAACTCCTCCTAATAGGATGGACTCTCTTAGGTGTGAGACGGGATAACACCCAGCTTATGTCCGAGGTATTCAAATGGTGTCTTGGCTAGGGGTTTAATAAAGATGTCTGTAATTTATTCTTTGTTTGGAATGTAATGGACTTGAACAATCTGATTGGTGACCTTCTCTCTCAGAAAATGGTATTTTATGGGAATATGCTTGGTCTTGGAGTGGAATATAGGATTCTTGGACACACTAATGGCACTAGTGTTATCACAATGAATTGGGATCAGTGCAACGTATTTTACCTCTAAGTCTGCAAGTGTCTGAATCATCCATAATACTTGAGTGCAACAGGTAGTAGCAACAATGTACTCTTCTTCTATAGTTGATAAAGAAATGGAACTTTTCTTTTTACTAAGCCATGCTACTAATGAGTCACCTAGGAAGAATGCTCCTCCACTGGTGTTTTTTCTCTCATCAACACAGTTTGCCCAATCTGCATCTGAATAAGCAGTTAACTGAAAATTCTGATTTCTGGGATACCACATACCATAAGTCATTGTTTCTTTCAAATGCATGAATATCCTTTTGACAACTAGCAAATGACTCTGTTTAGGTGCAGACTGATATCTTCCTACCATTCCAACAACATCATTATGTCTGGGCGAGATGCTGTGATGTATAGCAGGTTTCCTATCATTGACCTATATGAACTTTGATCAACATCAGGTAAGTCATCATCCTTGCTTAATTTGCATCTAGTAACCATAGGTGTGCCCACAGGTTTATAATCTTCCATTTGAAACCTTTTCAACATTTCTCTTAGATATTTTTCTTGAGAAATGAACATCCCTTCATACCTCTAAGTAATTTGCAGACCAAGAAAAAATGTCAGTTCACCTATCATAGACATTTCAAACTCAGACTCCATGGAAGAAGAAAACCATTTTACCAATGAATCCTTATTACATCAGAAGATGATGTCATCTACATAGACCAACACAATGAGAAAATCATTACCCTCTATTTTGATATATAGATTGTTGTCAACTGTTCCTCTCTTGAACCCTTTGTCTTTGAGATACGTATCCAGTCTATGATACCAGGCACGAGGGGCTTGTTTTAACCCATATAAATATTTCTTCAGCTTGCATACTAAGTCAGGGTTATTAGATAGTTTGAAACCCTCTGGTTGTTCCATATAGACTTCTTCATTTAAATCTCCATTTAGAAAAGACGACTTGAAATCCATTTGATAGACTTTAAACCTTTTATGACAAGCATAGGCAAGAAATATTCTGATAGCTTCTAACCTTGCTACGAGCGCAAATGTTTCATCAAAATCCAGTCCTTCTATTTGAGCATAGCCTTACAAACCAATCTTGCTTTGTTCCTGACAACTTGTCCCTACTCATTCAACTTATTCTTAAAGATCCATTTGGAACCAATGATATTTTTACCTTCCGGTCTATGAACCATCTCCCATGTATTGTTTTTCTCAATCTGATCAAGTTCATCATTCATTTCTTTAACCCAATGGTCATATTTGATAGCTTCATTAAAGTTCTTTGGTTCGAGCATAGATATGAAAACTATATGTGACTGCTCGGTGTTTTTTATTATCTTTCTCTTGGTTTGTACGCCTTTGTCTTTTTCACCAATTATTTGACTTACAGGATGATTCTTTTGAGTGATTATGGAGGAGGAATTTGAAGTTGCCTGCTGAATTGAGTCTGTCTGAGTATGTGTGTCTTCATCGGATTCAGAGTCTTCGTTTTCTAATTCTTGGACCTACTCATCTTCAACTTTAGTTGTTTCCTTTGTAGAAGACTCATTATTGTACACCTCTCTTACTGGAATTCCTTCATCAACTTTTACGTCAATACAATCAACCATTTTATGCAGCCTCTTATTATAGCATCTGTATCCATTACTGTTTGTAGCATATCCTAAGAAGATGCCTTCATCAGCCCTGTTATCATATTTTCCAACGTTCTCATCATTATTATTTATGTAACATTTACTCCCAAAGACTTTGAAGTGTTTGATTGAAGCAGGTCTCCCATACCACAGTTCATAAGGTGTCTTGTCACTTTGTGGTATGAGGTGGGATTTGTTAAGAACATGGATTGTTGTGTGTATTGCTTCTACCCAGTAGGTTTGACCAATGTTCTTCTCATTCATCATTGACCTGGCCATTTGCTGCACTGTTCTATTTTTCCTCTCCACTACTTCATTTTGTTGTGGAGTTCTTGGGATTGTGTATTCTCTCTTGATCCCATGCTTATCACAAAATTCCTTGAAATCACTTGACATAAATTATCCTCCTTTGTCTGATATTACTTCCTTTAACCTCTTGCCTATTTGATTCTTAGTTAAAGCCTTAAATATTTTAAACTTCTCAAATGCTTCATCTTTTTCCTTGAGAAAGGCAACCCAAGTAAGTCTGGAGTAATCATCAATAATCAACATGAAGTAGTTTTCTCTCCCTGTGCCTTCCTGTCTTGATGGTCCACA
>SNQJ01S0003143.1:177175-190616 GCA_010110895.2 Picea sitchensis | reverse complement strand
AGTGGTTCATCATCATAAAAATCCAGATCACTTGCGAGCAAGTGTCCTCAAAGAATAAGTTTTGTCAGTGCGCAAGAGCGGGATGTTACATTGTCACTATTTGTTGTTTCCTGAAGAATTCCCATGCATCCTTGATTGCGGTATGAGAGAAAGTAATATTTATAATCTTCATTTTAACTGAGTACAATGATTTGGAATCTGATCTGAAATGGATACAAATAGCAGTTTGACTCAATCATAGATTCCAACTTTGAATCAAAAGAACTATGATTCTTTTTTTACCAGAATGAGAATAATTTTGCGTTCTCGAGATCTTTGGGATTTTGTTACAAATGGTTATCCAAATCTTGTTGACCAAGCAACAAAAATGGATCTAACAAATGTTGAGCGAGCTTTGTTGAAGGAGATAAAAAAGGACAACAAATCCTTTCATCTTATTCAACAAGGCCTAAATGAAATTATATTTATGAAGGTGTCAAGTGTTGTTTCTTCAAACCAAGCTTTGAAAACTCTTGAAACCAACTATCAAGGTGTATCCAAAGTGAAGATTGTTAAGGTTCAAAATTTCAGAAGGGACTTTGAAAATCTGAAGATGAAGGACAGTGAGTCAGTTGATAGTTTCGTGACTCAAGTCATGAATGTTGTGTAGTTTCATGACTCAAGTCATGAATGTTGTGAATCAACTAAGGCAATATTGTAAAAACCTATCAAACAAAAGAGTAATTGAGAAAGTTCTTAGATCTTTTTCACAGAAATTTGAATCTGTAGTTGTACCCATAAAAGAATTTAAAGATATTAGTCTAATGCATATTGATGAATTAATTGGTTCTATGATTGCTCATGAATCCAATATTTCTAGATATGATAATCCATTAGATAATGCCTTCAAATCCGAGCCGCATGTTACTAGAGGCAGAGGTAGAGAAAGGTCTAGCAGTAGAGGAAGAGGAGGTCAACTTGTTGGTCAAAGGGATAGAAAAAATGATTCATAATATGAGGAGAAAACTCAACATAATCCTCCTAGTGTAAGGGGGAGTTGCAACAAATATTGGAAGCATGTATGATAAATCTAAAGTACAATAGTATTATTGTAAGAAATTTGGACATTATGCTAACAAGTGTTGGAAGACGCAAACATATGTTGGGAAGCAGTATGCACACATGACAGATGAGTCATAGGATGACCAGAAACCTGTGTTTCTAACTTGTAAAATCACCCGGGAAAGTTCAAATGATGATTGGTTTTTGGATAGTGGATGTAGAAATCAAATGAATGGAAATAAAGACTTGTTTTCCAGTTTATATACCAGTATTCAGTTTGAGGTAAAGTTGGGTAATGACAATAAGATAAGAGTTAATGGTAAAAGTGTGATTTATGTTTATACTAATAATGATGAAAAAAAATAGACTTAGCTTATTATGTAACTAGTATGAAATGCAATTTGTTAAGTGTTAGACAATTGATAGAGAAGAGGTCAGAAGACTAGAATTTTAAGAGAAGTGTATGAGAAAATGATGAAGTAGATCAAGTTTCAAATTTTGCATTAATTGCCTATGATCCTATAAATTTTAATGAGGCTATTAAAAAAGAATTTTGGGTAGAAGCTATGAATGAGGAAATCGATGCCATAGAAAGGACTAACACTTGGGAACTTGTATATTTGAGTGAAGATAAAAAATTTATTGATGTTAAATGGATTTAGAAGACCAAGTTAAATGTTGAAGGTGAAGTTGAGAAGAACAAGGAAAGGCTTCTAGCTCAGGGGTTCAATCAACAACCCGTTATTGATTATAATTAAACTTTTTCACTTGTAGCTAGTATTGATAGAGTAAGAATGGTGTTATCCATTGCTTCTCATAATAAATAATGTATGTAGCAGGTGGATGTTAAGTTTACATTTTCTAATGGTTTTCTGGAAGAAGAGGTTTATGTGAAACAACCTACAGGATATGAGATTGATGGAAAAGAAGGTAAGGTATACATATTAAAGAAAATGTTGTATGTATTGAAACGAGCATCGAGAGTATGGTACATCGAGATTAATGAATACTTGAATGGTGAATGATTTAACGGGATTTCAAGTGATCCAAATTTGTATACAAATGTAAATTAGAAAGGTAAAATCTTGATTGTATGATTGTATGTTGATGCTTTGATTTTCACCAGAAATCTTCCAATAGATGAGTTTAAGACAGCCATGAAAACTAAGTTTGAAATCACTGATTTAGGAATGATGAAATATTTCCTAGGCATTGAAGTAAATCAATGTGAAGATGGTATTTTTATTTGCCAAACTAAGTATGCAAATGACATATTGAAAAAGTTTAGGATGGTGAACTGTAAACCAGTTGTAACACCAATTGGAACTAGCACAAAACTTAGAAAGAATGATGAGGGGTCATGTGTTGATCTGACTCTATTTAAAAGACTGGCTGAAATTCTTATGTATTTGACAACAACAAGGCCTGATGGTATGTTTGCTGTAAATTTGATTTCCAGATTTATGGAGGCTCCGAAGAGTACTCATTGGCAAGCATGAAACAAGATTCTAAGATATGTTGCTGGAAGAAAAAATTACGGTGTCTTGTACACATCATATTCATATTTTACGTTGATTGTATATAGTGATGGTGATTTTGTAGGTTGTGTAGATGACATGAAGAGCACATGAGGATATGTGTTCAACTTTGGATTAGGAGAAGTAGCATGGGAGTGAAAGAAGCATCCCACTATGACTTTATCATCTGTTGAGACAGAGTATGTTGTAGAAACAACAATTGCATGTTCGACGTGCGGATGAGAAGGATTATGAATGAGTTGTTGCATGAACAACAAGAACGAACTCATATTTTTTGTGATAATAAATCAACCATTGATCTATCACATAATAATGTTTTCCACAATAAGACCAAGCATATTGATACAAAGTATCATTTTATTTGAGAGTTGATAAACAATGATGAAATTTTTGTAGAGTTTTGTAGATCTGAAGATCAATTTGCAGACATGTTTACAAATCACTTAGCAAAGGAATTGTTTGAAATTCACCAAAAGAAAATTGGGGTTTGTGAACTGTAATAACATTTTTTGGTTTGACAACAATCTAGTATTGCAGAGTTTTGTTTTTTGGTGAAATGATTAAGGGGGAGAATGTTGGAATATTAATCATTCCACCACCCAAAAGACGACGTATCTCAACCGATCAAATTGTGAATATGTGATCACGTTATCCATTCAATGTTTAAGGGGTTATCACAGCCACACCATTTCATTTTTTATCGATTGAAGTAGTAAAGGGGCATCCAATGATTTTAATCGCAACTCAAGGAGTTTGAATGGGGAAATGAATGATCAATGTTCTGAAAAGCCAACTACAACTTAGGTACAATAAAGGGGAAATTTAATTTAATGTAAATACTAATTGCATTAGTATATATATCTATGTAATCTTGATTTTGAATAATGAGATGAAATAGACAAAGAATTTTTGAGAGTGTTAGCGGGGGATTTTATGCTTTGTTCATGTTTGAATTTGAGTTTTTAAACTCATGTTAATGTTCATATTTATTGATGTTGATAGAGAGTATTTATTTTGTTGTAATAGAGTGATTTTGTTTCGTTGTAGCATGCATACTCTTTTTTATGTATCACTTTGAAAACTCCATTTAAATTCTTACATTGTGCAATGTTTTGTTGTAACATTCTATTAAGTTTTAGTACAAAAGTATTGGATTGATTTACTGTTGCAGGGAATGATTCATTGAAGTTATTTCACTGATGTAATATAAGTTTTAGTTTGTTGGTGTAACTCCCTTGTTCTATTGTAACTCTTGTTGTTGTAGCTTATTATGCAGATTTGAATATGCAAAAAAAAGCTATTTTATTGTTGTTAGACCATAGTATCGATTTTATTTTATGATGAAGGGGTGGTTTACTTGAGTCTTTTATATAAAATCTCTTTATTGTTTGTTGAAACTCTTCTTGAAACCATTGTTGAAATAATTGTTGAAATAATTGTTGTAGCTTACTGGTTCTGTTACACAATACTAAAATTATTTTTGTAATTGTTTGTTGTTTCCTAAAGAACTCCCATGCATCCTTTAATGCATTCATTTCAATGGAAAATAGAGGGAC
Source organism: Picea sitchensis (assembly GCA_010110895.2). NCBI lineage: Eukaryota > Viridiplantae > Streptophyta > Pinopsida > Pinales > Pinaceae > Picea > Picea sitchensis. The sequence goes on along the minus strand of SNQJ01S0003143.1, from coordinate 186,481 downwards.
TTAAACGAAATGAGGAGTTGAAACTGAATGTCATGTTTTCTCCCAAAAGACTCAATCGAAAGATTGTTCTCCATTGGAGTTTTTCTCTTAAATTGCAAAGATCTAAATGGATCTGGAAGGAATGTTGTTATTTTTTAAATGCAAAGTTTGATGGAGTTGCACTTACAATTAGGAGAAAACGACACAGGTGAGACTGCGGTCACAATCTATTATTCAATGAAGATAGATTACATCATAATATAGGAATCCAATCTACTTAGGCGGTGACAACAAACTACAGGAAAATATGATCTACATTAAACACTAGAAGATTTTGTCTATGCAACTAAATATTGCTCCATTATTTCCAGGTCTCCCCCTTAATGGAGAATGGATTGACTTCTACACCTAACATCTCCCTAAAAATCTCAAACTTAATCTTTCCAAGAGGCTTAGTGAAAATATCAGCAGTATTTTCACAATTATTACAATACATAAGAGCTATTTCATTAGACTGTAACTTTTCTCTAACAAAATGAAACTGAGCATCAACATGCTTTGTCCTTGCATGATAAATCATATTATTCGCCAGCTTGATTTTACTTTGATTATCACATTTGATCATTGTACGTTCCTTTTTTTCTTCTCCAACATATTGCAGAAGTGTTCTCAACCAAAGAACTTCAGAAGTTGCTACACAGAAGGATTTATATTCTTCTTCAGTAGAAGACAAAGATACAGTAGGTTGATTTTTACTGCTCCATGAAACAATCTCAAATCCAATGCCAAACACATATCTAGTGGTTGGTCTTTGATCATCCGAATTGCCAGCCCAATCAAAATCTAAGTAACCTGTCAACTCAACATCAGATGTATCAGTATATTTAATACCATAATCGAGTGTTCCTTTTAGATACCCGAGTACCTCCTTTGTTGCATTCCAACGACTTTCTTGAGGTTTCGCCATAAAATGACTTAACACACTCACATAATATGCAATATCAGGTCTGTTTGTGGTGAGATTATTCAAAATACCCACCATTTGTCTATACATGGTGCCATTCACCTCCTTCAAACCATCATCTCAAGAAAGTTTCACATTCTGCTGCATGGGAACAATAGAAGATTTACACTGATCCATTTTATATATCTTAAGTACTTCTCTGACATACTTATTCTGACAAAAAAAAGTTTGTCCTGGATTTCTCCAAACTTCAAGACCTAGGCAGTAATGTAACTCACCAAGATGTTTCATTTCAAAAACTTGTGACATTTACTCCTTGATTTCATGAATTGATTTCCTTGCACTTCCTGTAATTATAAAATCACAAACATATAAGGAAATAAATATGATATACCCTTACTCATCAAATTTCGTATACATATTAGTATCACTCTTGCTCCTCATAAAACCCTGTTGAAGAAAGAAAGAGTATATTTTATCATACCATGACCTAGGTGCATGTTTTAGTCCATACAATGCTTTATGTAACTTACACAGTAAGTGTTCTTGCCCATGTTCCACAAACCCTTCAAGTTGAGTAAGGTAAACCTCCTCCTTTAACTCACCATTCAAAAATGAAGATTTAACATCTAATTGGTGTAGCTTCCAATGGTACTTTGTAGCTAAAGCAATTAACAGTATGATAGTATTCAATTTAGCCACTGGTGCAAATGTTTCAGCATAATCAATACCTTATGTTTGTGAATACCCCTTTGCCACCAAGCTAGACTTATATTTTTTTATACTACCATCTGATTTAAACTCAGGTTTGTATATCCATTTGCATCCAATGGGCTTTTTATGTTTAGGCAATTCAGTCAATTCCCAAGTATTGTTTTTTCATTATAGATTCATATTCTTATTCCATTGCATTTCACCATTCATACTATTCATTGGCTTCATTAAAATTCATGGGTTCTATGACATTTGAAATTTTGCTCATTAGGGCATAGCCTCTATACCTCTTAGGGAGACAAACCTGTTGTGAAGATATTCTCAACTGATTATCTTCCTCCCCACTTTGTGAAGATCTATCTTCACCTCTAGATGAATTGTGACTGCTTGAAGTATGCATATCACTGAGTCTTTCTTTCTTCTTCTATTGTCTCTCTGGTTGTGGTTGTTGTTGTGGTGGTTGTTGTTGTAATTGTGGTTGTTGTTGTGATGATTGGTGTTTCTCTTCTTTAACTCCTTCATCAATAAGTCTATGCAATTACTCATGACTATTGTTGTCATGATTTCCTACTTCCTTCTCATGGAAAGGTACATCTCTACTCGCAAATACTTTGTGAGTAGAAGTATCAAACAGTTTGTATGTTTTGAATTCAGAACAATACCTAATGAAAATACATTTAATGGCTTTAGCATCCAATTTCTTTATATTCTTCTTTGGAACATGTGCAAAAGACTTACACCCAAATACTTTCAAATTATGAACCGAAGGTTTGGAACCATACAAGGCTTCGAAAGGAGTAATATTATCAAGACACCTTGTTGGACTTTTGTTCTCTAAATAAACTACAATATTTATGGCTTCAACCCAAAATGTATTCGAGAGATTCTTAACCTTCATCATACTGCATGAACACTCTACCAGAGTTCTGTTTTTCCTTTCAACCACTCCGTTCTGTTGTGGACTATGGGGTACTATAAAATGTTGTACTATTCCATGATATTTGCAATATTTGATGAAGTCCCCTGATTTATACTCTCCCCCTTGATCTGAACGAAGGATTTTGATGGATTTTCCTGTCTACTTTTCCACCATGGTTCTGAATTCCTTAAAGAACTCAAAAACATCACTTTTTCTTCTTAGGAAAGAAACACATGTGTATCTCGTGCAATAATCAATAAATAACAAAAAGTAAAATGCATCTCCTAAACACCTAGTCTGCATAGGTCCACAAACATCAGTATGTACAAGATCTAACACATATCTCTTTTTCCTATCAGGATTAGAGGGGAATTCATCTTTGTGCATCTTTCCTAATTCACATCCTTCACAAGCAACATTCTCATTCTTTAACATGGGAATTCCTTCAACCATATTATGTTTCTGTAATAACAATAAATCATGATGATTGATGTGGCCATACCTTTGATGCCAAAGACTCTCTTTTGGCATAGTTTCAGAATTCAGTGCGTGATGTTCTTTGCTGGTAACATCAAGCTTGTATAGTCCTCATGTTCTGACTCTCATTGCAACAGTTATGTATTGGTCCAATGGATCCTTCAATATGCAATAATTCTTGAAGAATTAAACCTTCAAGTTTTGATCTATAATGGTGGAAACAAAGATCATTTTTTTCTTTATCTCGGGTACATACACAACATTGTGAATGTGAAGAACAATACCATTCATCAATGTTACTGGAATATCTCTGTATCCCTTGATCTGATGAGCCTGGTCATCTCCAAGATATATGCGGGCACTATTTTGTGTTTCTTTAAAATCAGTATACCACTTCTTATTACATGTCATATGTACTAATGCTCCAAAATCCACAAACCAGGCATCAACATCATCAGTTTCAGTAGACAAAGCAACATTAGACACAAGCATTCTAAGATCTGGTGAATCAAAATTCATGGGTTCATCAATATCATCACTAGAAATAAACAATATGAGATCATGTTTTGAAGATTATTTTGCATAATGACCTGAGTGTTTTATAGGTTTATTCCTAGCCTCGTCACTCTTTTTCTTATGACGGTCTCTAATAAGATGTTCAGGTTGACCACAATAAAAACAACTCTTTGACTCATTCCTGTTAGATGGCATACCTTGATTTGGCCTTGGAGATTGTCTTCTCTGCAATGAACTACCTCCTTTGCCTCTTTCTCCTGATCTCCCTCTGGGGGATCTCTTATTTGACCACAGTGCCAAGTCTGAATTATGAGGCTTCAAATTCGTGTGCCTCTCTTCCTCTTGCAGAAAAATACCTATCAATTCTTCAAAAGTAGGAGGTTTCTCCCTTGCTACGAGACATGTTACAAACATATGATAGTCTTCTAGCATACCATTTAAGGTAATTGTTACAAGATCAGTGATGGAAACTGTTTCCCCTATATTTCCTAGCTTGTCTTTCACCTCTTTAATGCGACCCAAAAATGAACTAACAGACTCATTTCCATCCATCTTACTTCCTAGCAATTTAGTTTTCAGGAAAATAATATGATTTGTATTGCTAGTTTCATATAAATATTTAAGCGCTATCCACATTTCAGTAGAAGTTTTAGCTTCTCTAATATTTGGAATTATGATATATTTAACAGACATACGCAACAATACCTTGGCGTTGTTCTCGCGCTTATCCCAATCTTGGATCTGTGTTGTTGTCGCACCTCCATCTGCATCGGATTTCACTTCATCTCTCTTTGCAATCTTCCATACACCATTACCTTCCATCAAGGTCTGCATTTTGAATTTGCAATTGATGAAATTCGAGCCATCTAATTTATTGGCTTCATTGAGGTAGGTCTCTTCCAACAGATTTTCCATCTCTACAAGTGTCTTCTCGTCCAACCAGACAATGGATCCTTGTATCACCAAACACACTTCAATCCTGAAGGTGGTGAATCACCAAGAATATGAAACTTTCATCAATTTTCTCATGTGCTAAGAAGTCTATCGCTTTTCCTTCGAATCCACCGATCTGTCTCTACCTTGGCAAGATGAGGTTGTTGATCATCCAACTGCTCCCGTGATCTGCGACCTACTCTTGCAGCGTTAATGATTTAGCATCAACATCTGTGTTCCAATCCAGCTCCAACACAACTCCAAATGGGTATTTTCCTTCTTGGGAATTGAAGTTCACATTCAAGGGCTATTTCCTCTTCAACGATCATATAATGGGTGATTTGCACTTTCCAATGCTTAACAACTATGTTTATGCCCCTTTTACAATTCAAATCAATTGTCAAATCCTGCGTTGAACAACCACGATCTCAACATCCCTTCAATGCACCATCAATAATGACGTCCGCCCACACAATTCAATTTATGTAGCATCATAAATACACAAAATCCCTGCTTGACCATCAATTTCCCACACAGAAAGTCATCTCTCCTTGGACTCACAAAGGGGAGCGCTAGTCAGAGTTGGCAGTGCTCCTTGAATGTCAAAGGGGGAGCGCTAGTGCCCTATATCTCTTAGATGCATACACCGGGTGTGTGAGGGGTCCAACATATTTTCTTTTATAAGTGTGAGAGCATAGACACACCTCTAACACTGTATAGGGAGCACCAATGATATTTCTTCTCAATCAATTTGCAATTCGAGATATTGCACCATGGATCTCACCTCAACACTTCTAATGCCAACTTAGAATTAGGAGAAAACCACACAGGTGAGACTATGCTCACAATCTATTATTCAATGAATATAGATTACATCATAATATAGGAATCCAATCTACTTAGGTGGTTACAACAAACAATAGGAAAATAGGATCTACATTAAACACTAGTAGAGTTTGTCTACCTAACTAACTCTTTCTCCATTATTTCCAAGTGTTCCATACTTGGCTCCCAAATCATAGGAAGAGTGGCATCATTTTCCCTCTAGTAATTTCTCATATTTTGGAGTTGCAAAGAAGGAATCAGTGGTGGTCTGAGTGCAGATACATAGTTTCAGATGATTGAAGCCACCTAAGAGACCTAGATCGATGGAGCTTCTAAAGAGTTAGTGTTAGTATTAATTCATCCAATGCCAATTTCTAAAAATGTGGATGCAATTTATTTTATTGTAGCTCCTACCAAAATTCAAGAGAACAGTCATTCTAAACCCCAAGTTTGTCATGACCATCAGGGAAGCAACTTTAATTGATTTTCATCTAGCAACAATGAGTATTTAAAGGGTGACAAAATATCGAGCTCAAGGGAGTGATCCTCTACTTTCTTCATTGATTGAAAGATGAAGTTGAGTATATCGCAACTCCTACATATATTCGAGAGAATAGTTAGTCTAAACCCAAAGCTTGTCATGACCATCAGGGAAGCGAATTTAACTGCTTTTCAGCCAACAACAAGGAGTATTTAAAAGGTGAAAAAATATTGAGCTCAGGGTATTGATCCTGTACTTTCTCCATTCAATGACATATGAAGAAACATTTAATAAATGGTGTTCACTAAACTCGAAAGTGAAAGAGGTGTCATTGAACTCTCATCAGGCATTGAGTTTCAAATATATTTTCTTCTTATTCGATTCTAAATTAGCAGAGAGGCAAGTGTAGCAATATGGTACATGAAACATTATGGGTTCTATGTCCTATATTCATTCATGGAGAGAATATTTTAATTTAGAGTATCAAAGACAATTCCAATATCTTGTCATTGGATTTTCCTTCTCTTCTTCCTAACCTACATCCTTTTGTAAACCTGTTTGGAAATATGTTTGGAAAAGTGTTGATCCCATGTGGATGATGCAATTCATTTCAAGAAATCCCTAGGGTTTTTGTAGAAATTGATCTAAAGAAGAAATTACCTCATTTTAGTTCAGTGTGACAGTGGATGGGGTTATCTGAATTTTCTAAATGCTTGTTTTGTTTTTCCTATCAAGTTTAGGAACACCTCAACCATGATTTCCCACATCAAAATAAAACATTGGTAGTGTCTCGGGGTATAGGGTACATGTGTTGCAACATCGGTGACAGAAGGCAACAACAATGGGTCTTCAATTGGTTCTAGCAGAGTGTCAAAGGAGGTCGGAACACAGATATAGGCTAGTGAGCCCATTTATCATCCACCACATTTTTTGGGATTCAATTCAAGTGGGGGGAGTGGCTCAAGAGTCTTCCAAGAGTATTTGGTACCTGGTTTACAACTAGTATAAGATTCTCACTCTAGACTCACTCACTGATAGATCATGGGGTTAGAGCACTATGCCATCTTTTATTTTAGGTGTTAGGGATCAAGCCTAAGGTATGAATGTTCATGAAGGTTAGAACATCAAGTTCAACAAGTTCTATTAGACAATTTTGGTATAGTAGTGAGTTTTGTTCATATAGAAATGTCATTCAAGGAAGTTGTGTCCCTTTCCCTAGACAAGGGAATCTTTTCCTTGGGTAATGTAGTGAGGGGGTGAAAACTAATGATGGAACATGGAAAAACAACAATTTGTTAAAGTGGAAGGATGCTTCTACGTACTTTCACATTGAATTTGAATATTGTGTAAAAATATAAAATATATGAAATCGAATTAGCTTTATGAATACATAATTTTTGTTTATAGAATTTGTGTATGACTATGTGAATTTGAGTTTTTAAATAGTGGTATCTTATTTTTCATACAAAACATAATGCATATGTTTCATTAGTGTAGGTGTTGAGTACCTTAATGATTGAATTTCATTAAAAAAATGTAGAATTGCAAAGAACACATTGTTCTACTACATGATCATCTCTTCAAAATTTATGATGTGCATTAATGCAGAGTATGGGAGTATTAACATTATAAAATATATATATTTTTTTATATTCAGATCTTAGTTTGTACTAGTGCAGAGTGCGGTGTATAACTTATTTTAAACATGGTTAAAGTGATAAAAAGTTATAGACTTTATCAAGGTTGTAGGTAGTTTCTAGGGCTCAAGGTTAATGAATGACACCTCAAACCACCATAGATGACCTCTCGAGGGGATCTCCAGCCTTCAAGTGGGGATATGGGCATCCTTAGAATATTTTGAGCACTCATTATGGGTCTTTAATCCTTGTACATGATCAATATAGAAAACTCATGACTTAGGTCCTAAAATAAGCTTCTAGGAATCTAGGGCTAATAACAACATGTTGAACTACCACAAAGGACCTTTCGAAGGTAACCTTGGTTTCTAAATGGAAATAGTGATAATTATGAGGTTTTGAACATTAATTATGAGTATTTATACCCCAAATAGGATGAGGGGAATAAACCCAAGAGTTAGGACCTAAAGGAATAACCACCACAAATGACCTCTTGAGGCCATCCTTTACCTCTAACTAGGTGTATAGGTACCATTAGAAATTTTTATCACTAATTATGGGTCTTAAACTCTAGTCATGGTCACAAGAGGAAATATGAAACTTATGCCCTAAATGAATGTTCTAGCCATATAGGGCGAAGATGGATAGCTCAAATAATTACACATGGACTTCATAGGGTATAGTAACCTATGGTTGGGGATGTTGGTGCAACTAGGTGGTTTTGGGTAGTAGGTATGTGTCTTGGGGTCCTAGAAATAATATAGGGAAGAAGGACATGACTTAGGTCCTAAAGGAAGATTTGAGGCATCTAGAGCGAGAAAAAATCCCTCAAACCACCACACATGACCTTTGGAGGGTATCTTTATCCTCTAAGAAACAATCTTAGTTCCCTCACAAGGTTTCCATCATTATGGGTCTAAAGGCCCTGATATGGTCGAGGGGGATAACCTAAGCCTTACCCAAAATACAAATATTATAGGCATCTAGGGCCAAACATGATGCCTCAAACCACCACACCCAACCTCTAGGTAGCTTCTAGGGCTCAACGGTCATGAATGACACCTCAAACCACCATAATTGACCATTCGAGTGGTTCGTTGGCCTTCGAGTGGGAATATTGGCATCATTAGGAGATTTTGAGAATTGGGTATGGGTGTTGGATGCTTCGACATGATCGATAGAGGAAGCCCTAGAATGATTTCCTAAAGGAATATTTTAGGATTCTATGGATGATAGAATGTTGAACTACAACAAATGACCTTTCGAGGGAATCCTTGGTTTCCTGATTGGGATAGTCAACATTATCAGGTTTTGAATATTATGTGTGGGTATCTAGACCCTGTATATGGTATCAAACCAATTATTTATTACCTAAAGGAATCTTTTTAGGATTTTTGGGCCAAGAATGACACCATGAACCACCACAAATGACCTCTCAAGGGAATCATTTTCCTCTAAGTATACAGGTACCATTTTGGCCCTATATGGCTAGAAGATTCATTTAGGGCATAAGTTTCATTTGTGGTTTTGTGGCCCTAAATGAATGTTTTATTTTAGCACTAGGTATAGGTCTTGTGGCCCTTAACATTGTCACATGAATGTTGCATGCTCTTGCTTAGGAACATGCATGTTCATGTGATCTTTCTAAAGTGGATGCACACTCTTGCTTAGCAACTTGCACATGTTCTTAAAAAATATTTGTTGACAAGTGTGCCTGAATGTTCGCAAAACACCAAGGCTATAGGATTATGAATCATGTGTGTTTGTGAGAATGCATGCATGTGCGTTCTTGTGCACCCCATTGCTACTTTTTTTATCATCAACATTGTGTGAGCGCCCTATAATAAATATAACTATTTTT